>CM024637.1:7213375-7423375 GCA_014182715.1 Eucalyptus cloeziana | reverse complement strand
AGTGGACTAATCATATATCTGTCCGACATACTTTCTCAACTTAATGTAATGCACTGAGCATTAAGATGCATAAAGGTCAAACAAAGATTCATAGGCATTAATGATGAAAACACATATTCATTAAATGTGAACAACTCAAGGAAATTACAATATGCAATACATCAGACTCTACGCAATCCTAGAGATTTTACTTGACCACAAAACACATATCTAGGTATTGGCTTTGTCATAGGATCTGCTACCATTCTATGCATAGATATGTATTGTAAGTTCACATCCTTTCGTGTAACCATATCTTTGACAAAATTATACTTGGTATCTATATGTTTGGTCTTGCCATGATATTTTAGATATTTGGTGTACGCTGTAGCTGCTTGGCTATCACAATTAACTAATAATGGATTTGCAGCTTTCTCAATAACACCTAAATGATCCAAAAATCTCTTAAGCCGAACTCTTTCTTGTAATAACTGCTGATAATGCCATGAACTCAGCTTCCATCGTGGATAAAGCTATACACGTTTGTTTCTTACTGCTCCAATATATGGTGCCATTATTCAATAAGAAAACAAACCTAGAGGTAGATTTCCTTTCATTTAAATCTCCTCCCCCAATCAGTATCAGAATAGCCTTCGAGTCGCAGATCCTTTCCTTGATAACTCAGCGTATAATCAGCAGTTCCCTTTAGATACCTCAGTATTCTCTTAACGGCTTTCCAATGTGCTTGACTTGGATTGGATTGGTATCTACTCACCATTCCAACTGCAAAACATATGTCAGGTCTTGTACACATCATAGCGTACATCAAGCTCCCAACAGCACTAGCATAAGGAATATGTTTCATTTGTTCCTTTTCTTGTGGAGTCCTTGGACACAGTCTATGGCTCAATCCTTCACCTTTTGCAATAGGAGTATCAATGGGTTTACAATCTTGCATACGAAATCGTTCAAAAACCTTATTTATGTATGTTTCTTGCGGAAGAGATAATGACCTCTTCGAACGATCTCTTGAAATCTTAACTTCAAGGATGTATGCAGCCTCACCCATATTTTTCATCTCAAAGTTGGAAGATAACCAACTCTTAATAGTATTTACAAACTCCATATTGCTTCTAGCAATTAGTATATCATCAACATATAATGATATAATCACAAATTGATCTTTTGATCTTTTGATATATACACAATGATCCTCATCAATCATTGTAAAATCATATGCCATTATGGCATTATGAAAACGTATATACCACTGTCTTGACGACTGCTTAAGACCATATATCGATTTCAAAAGTCGACAAACTTTTTCTTCTTGGACTTCCATAATGAAACCAGTATGTTGTTCTATATATATTTCTTCCTCTAATTCTCCATTGAGGAAAGCAGTCTTTACATCCATTTGATGTAACTCAAGATCCATACTAGCCACTATTGTCAGAATAATGCGAATCGAGGTAAATCTCACAATAGGAGAAAATGTTTATTCATAATCAATTCCTTCCTATTGATTATACCCTTTCGTCACAAGGCGAGCCTTATGCCTTTTTATCGAGCCATCAGCTTTTCGCTTTATTTTGAGAACCCACTTGTTCCAAATAACTTTGCGTCCCTTTGGAAGATCAACCAATTCCCAAACTTGGTTTAACTTCATTGACTCAATCTCCTCTTCCATTGCATGAATCTATTTTTCCTTACTAGGGCAATTCAGAGCCTTATTAATATTTCTTAGCTCATTCTCATCTTGCGGAGCAATCATAAAAGTTTCCCCTTCAATGTCAAAACGTCAACGGGGAATACTTTGGCGACTTGTTCGCCGTATGGGAGATTGTACACTTTGTACATCATTCCCCATTATGCTCCCACTAGGATTAGATAATGATGATATCGTCTTATCATGTGGTTGTAATTGAGAATGAGTTGAATTCAATTCATCATTTATCATATTACTCCCACTTGGACGAACTCCACTGATATCATTATCTTGATCCAAGGTTTCAAATAGGGAGCAATCTTCCCCTATTTCGCCCTTCTTAGGAAATTCATCCTCTAAGAATGTGACATCCCGTGATTCAAATTCAGTTATACTCCCACTATCCCGCTCACCTATGAACACATACCCTTTCGAGTGTTCGGAGTATCTTATGAAAATACTCTTCTTTCCTCTGGGACCTAATTTCCCAAACTTGTGAGAGGACTCATGAGTATAGGCAGCACAACCCCATGGCTTAAGAAAACTTAAGTCCGGTTTTCTACCTGTCCATAACTCATATGGAGTGGAAGTAACTGATTTGGAAGGCACCCGGTTAAGTATATAGGTAGTAGTTAACAACACATCACTCCAAAAAGTGATAGGTAAGTTAGCATGCGCCATCATGGATCTAACCATTTCCAGTAAGGTTTTATTTCTTCTTTCCGCAACACCATTTTGTTGAGGAATATATGGAATAGACAATTGTCTTTCTATTCATTTTTCATCACATAATTTTCTGAACTCATCAGATAAATATTCTCTATCTCGATCGGATCTTAATACTTTTATTTTCTTGTCTAATTGATTTTCTACCAAGTTCATAAACCTTTTGAAACAACTCAATGCTTCAAATTTATGAGAAATGAAATAGACATATCCGAATCGAGTATAATCATCTATAAAAGTGATGAAATAAACAGCCCCATACTTTCCTCTCACATTCATTGGACCACAAACGTCAGAATGGATTAAATGCAGAGGAAATTCAGCTCTTTTACCTTTTCCAAATAGTTTCCTTGTCGTTTTCCCTATTAGGCAATGCTCACATATGTGCAAATCGACTTTTTCAATGTTGCCCAACAAGCCCTCTTTGGCTAGTTTATTCATACGTTGTTGGCTAATATGACCAAGTCTTGC
Source organism: Eucalyptus cloeziana (assembly GCA_014182715.1). NCBI lineage: Eukaryota > Viridiplantae > Streptophyta > Magnoliopsida > Myrtales > Myrtaceae > Eucalyptus > Eucalyptus cloeziana. Next base: position 7,420,491 of record CM024637.1, on the reverse strand, counting down.
ATGCCATACATTCACACTATTATCATATGAATTAGGAGGCGTGAGAAGGGAATAACAAACATTTGCATTAACATAGTCAATATCTAATACAATGAAACCATCTAGAAAATAACCATAACAATTTGTATCCAAATACAAATCTACACCACTATTATGGAAGTTCACATTAAAACCAAACTTAACTAACACTTAAACAGACACTAAATTTCGACAAATCTCCGGAGCATACGACACATCATGTAGGAATAAAGTGCGTCCACCACACATGTTCAGTTGGCAGGTGCCAATTCCTTTAACTTCAGCTTTGGAGTTATTTCCTACATAGATCCACTTAGTTCAAGTCAGAACTCGTCGAAATTCTACGAAGGATTCTCTATCCTTCGCTACATGGTCTATCGCTCCTGAATCTACAGTCCACAAAGGATTAGATTCAGTCAAGAATACAGAACTTGACACATATGCAAAGTTCCCAATAGTATAATGGGTGTGTACCTTCTTTGGCTCGCGACAATCGCGGGCATAGTGACCCCTCTGGTCACAGTTGTAACATTTCACCCTTGAAATATTCTTCACATGAGGACGTTTTCCTCTCTTCACACGAAGACGTTTTACTCTCTTTTGTTGGTTAATTCTTGGTTTCTTGTAAGAAGGACTTGATCCCTTACTTTTCGACATATTGAACGAATCAATGTGCTTGCGCTTAGAGGTTGATAACCCTACTGAGCTGAAAGCAACACAGCAAATATCTGTATCCCGCTCAAATGCCTTGTGGGGATCATCTGCTAGCTCAAGGTGGCGCACAGCATTCTCAAGATCTTCCATAACATGGTCAAGAGCTTTTAGTGCTTCTTGTTTTTCAGCACATATCGAATTTTCATATTCAATATTTCACTATTCTCGCAATTCAATTTGTCTTCTTTGTTCAAATCAGCAATTATGTTCTTAGTTGCTGAATCCATCTATCTGAACATATCAAACATATATGCACGAAATATTAATACCTATCACTTATGCATCTATTTTGCACAAACCTATCATATTAATTAATAATTTTAAGTAAAGTTTCAGAATCAAAAGGTCACTATGTTTCCAATCATCCTCCAAAAATCCTAACTTAAAATTATCATTAATATAATTGTCAATGCAAAGTAAATTCTATGAAGCTACAAAAACTTCTATGAACTACCCACAACAGTTAACAACAACAGAGAGCAAATAATATTTGACATCCAATAATTATATAATAATTGTGCTTTCACATAATACAACTAATATATTAGCTGCTACATCAACAACAATCAGGTAGAAAACATTACATTAGATTTTCACAAAGCACACTTAATAAAGACCAGTCATAGCATCTAAAATCAAGGCATCATACAACGGATAGGAAAATTTTCTACTTGGTTCAATTTCTTTTTCTTTTCCTCTGTAAAATTTTCGGGCATTCTTGACAGCCACGAAAAAACAGACGGATATCCCTTAGGATTTCTCCTACGCACATTCATTCCTCGCTTAATCGAAGTCATTCCTTGGGTCGCAGTCTTTGTAGCTCCAACCCGATGATATTCATCTACAAATTCCATTACTAGCTCCTTATAACTAGTAAATCCTTTGACCTCCCATAGGCGATTCAACACTTCTTGCCATTTTAATGGAAGAGTGTTCATAAAGAATCGCATCATATGAGTATCTGGCATGGGATAACCGTTCCAAATGATTACTTGAATTTTGTTGTTGACCTCTACAACATGATCAATTATGTCGTCACTTTCCCATCGATAACCATTCGAATCGGCTATCAACCTTGAAAGCCTTTCCTTTTGTTCATTTGACATTGTGCGCACAGATGCGTGCGGCTTACGGGAAGGCATTCTTCCTGCAACAAATGCAGGACAAAAAATGGATTACATGTAATCCACGTAGACATAATTGAAAAAAGAAACAAATTCTTTTTCCCTTTTTTTTGGGGGGTCAACGGTCAACGGTCGTGGTCAACGGTCAACGGGTCAGAGTCAACGGGTCCGGGTCAAACGGGTCGGGCCGGCCGGACGGACCGGTCTGACCGGTCGGGTCGGGCGGGCCGGTCGGACGAACCGATCGGCACGTGCGGCTCGCATGCAGCGGGCGCGTGCCGCGCACACGCGCCATTGACAACGCCCGCGCACGTGCATCACACGTGCACGCGTCAGCTCCACGCGCGTGTGCGACGCACGCGCCAAAGACACCGTTTCGCGCCGGCTGTGCGTGGGGGTGCGTTCGGCGGCCTTTGGCAGCATTCCACCACTCGTCGCGTTCGTCTCGATAAGACCTTCCATCTAGAGCCTTTAGAAATGGATTTCGACTTATAGAAACTCGAAAAAATGGATGAATAGTGCTCGGGTGTCGGGATTTTTCTGTCCCGATTGGTGTCGCCCGATTAATTTCACGAAAAAACAATAAGAAATCATCCATAAACATGAAAGGGGTCGGGAAAAACATGAACAGGGCTTTGATACCAATGTTTGGAATTACTGATTCCCATAAACCGGATTCGACACTAAATCGAATCCCTAAAAGGAGTGCGGAAGACAAGCCCGGGAAAATCACATGTATCACAAATCCTAAGGCACATCACGATATCGAACGTACCTTGTTAGCCACAGCCTAAACACCGACGTTGATTTGAAGAAGAAAGACTGATCCCGTTCTATCCGATGATGTCAATTGGTCTTGAAGGGAAGAAGAATTCGTCTTCTTTACTCTTGTTCTTCTTTTGGAAGGAGAGGGAGAGAAGGAACGTACGTTCTGTGAAAAGGTATGTTCCTCCCTCTCTTTTCTCCCTTAAATACGTCCTCTCCAAAGGACGTATCCCTTTGGTAAAAGACACTCCCCCAAAAGTTACAACCCTTCAACATGTCCCTCCATCCATGGGCCCTAAACTTGTGGGCCAGGCTTTTAGGCCCAACATGGGCGGACGGGCCAACTTAGGCCCATCAAATCAATTAAATAAAACCATCAGCTACTGCAGGGGATGATATGATTATCTTGGAAGAGGTCAAGTCTACCTTATTTTATAGGAAATGGAAAAAGAAGTTACAAAAAAGATAACTTAGCACATGACACGACACAGAGTTTGGTTATCCAAGGTAGATAAGAACAAAGAGCGTTTGAATGTAGCAAATGGAAGAGTCGTTCTCAATTAAGGCCAACATTTGGAACTGTTGATGTTATCACTATAATGATGCAACTTACATGAGAGATTGTCCAAAGTACAAGGGGTATAGGAGTTAAGGTGGAGTCTGCAAACAATAGTTATATTGCTACTATAGCAAATAATAATTACAGTGATGCCTATAATTTGTTAGCAGTCACCACAAGTTCATTAGGTGATGAATGGGTGCTTAACTCTAGATATTCTTGTCATTTAGCATCATCCTAATTTGCTGCTGCGAGGGGCGATACGATTATCTTGGAAGAGGTTAAGTTCACCTTGTTTTCTAGGGAATGCCAAAAGAAGTTATGAGAAGATAACTTAGCACAAGACATGACCTAGAGTTTGGTTATCCAGGGTAGATAAGAACAAAGAGCATTTGAAGATGGCAAATGGAAGAGCCATTCTCAATTGAGGTCCAACATTTGGAACCATTGATGTTATCACCATAATGAGGCAGGGCACTACATGAGAGATTGTCCAAAGTACAAGGGGTATAAGAGTTAAGGCGGAGTTTGCAAATGATAGTTATATTATTACTATAGTAGATAATAATTCCAGTGATGCCTATAATCTATCAATAGTACCCACGAGTTTATCAAGTGATGGATGGGTGCTTAAACCTAGATGTTCTTGTCATTTGACTTCTCATAGACATTAGTTTACTACTTATCACAGATTGGGGTAAGGTTCTTATAGGAACTGGTATTGCTTGTGAAGTTTTAGAGATTGGAACAATTTTAGATTGAGATGCACGCTAGAGTAGTGCGAATAATGACTAATGTAAGGCATGTGCCATAGCTACGAAAGAACTTTATCTCACTGAGTGTTCTTGATAGGTTCAAATACTAGATCTCCATTGAAGGTAGAGTTTTGAAGATTGATCGAGGTGTGCTTACACTAATGCTATGGAAGATAGACTACAGGCTGTATCTCCTCTTGGGGAAAATAGTGATTGGCTCTTGTGCTAGATTCTCTGAGGTTTTTGGTCAAGAGACGACCTAATTATGACACATGAGACTCTAATACATGAGTGAGAAGGAGATGCTTATTTTGAGTCAAAGGGTTCTACTAGGAGATCACCAAATTAAGATGCTGGAGTTCTATGAATATTGTGACACTAGTGGTTAGTAGAGAGTGAAGTTCGGTATAGTGATTCGCCGGATCTTGGAGAATTTAGGCTACACACACTCAGACTAATGGGACCCTCTCAAGTTTCGTTTAAGGATGGTGCACGTATGTGTTGTCCTTTGTTAGTGATGTTTTGAGAAAAGTATGAAGTTGTCTTCTTTAGCACAAGATTGAGGTGTTTGGTTGGCTCAAGTCTTGAAGGGTGATGATTGAAAATTAGATTGGAAGGAAAATCATATGCTTGAGAACTAATTAAGCTTTGGAAATCTATTTTGATGAGCTTGGCCAGTAGATTGGAAGGAAAATTACACGCGCACACACACACACACTCTAATATCATATATAATAGAGCAAATAAGAAGAGTGTCGGATTTTCTCTTAGTGAGTTTTTTGTGGGAGTTTGTGAGATAATACTTGTGAGTTTACTTATAATCTAGGGCTGAGAAACACTTGAGTAATTGAGTGATTGAAACTTTAAAATCGTCTGATTTGATTAATGGATTATTTGTGACTAGCTCTCCTTGCAGAAGGGATACTTATACTTGGACTGAATCATGTAAATATCTAATTTTCTTAATAATTCCTTATTTTATTTCTTTTGTGGTTTCACGTTGATTTAATTGCAAGAACCAATTAGCTTCCACTTTATAGTACAACACTAATATTGTGTGAATTGAGCTTACATTTATTCATTTTGGTTGTGCTTTTGATCAAAGAAAATAACTAATTTGGCTTTAGGATTCTCCGATTGGATTAGTGGAATATTTGCAACTAGCTCTTCTCATAGAGGAAGTATCCATATTCGAATTGAACCATGTAAATCTTTGGTGTCCTTTATTATTTTTCATTTATTTCTCCAGGGATTTTGGATAGATTTAATTGCAAGATCCAATTAGCTTTTGCATTATATTACAACACTAATATTTTGTGAATTGGGCTAAAATGGATTCATTTGGTAGTGCTTTAATCAAATTAAAGAATAATTTTGGCTTTGGGGATAGATATGCTTAGTTAGCATTATGAACCTAGTTTTCTTGGAATTTTACTATGGCTGATGAGATGAAAAGAAACACAAAGAAAAATCACAAGACTAAGTTGACATTCATGAAGTCAATTAAGGCGATTGTGAGGTGTCATTATCGATTATTCTGATAGTCATCTCACATCTAGGTCAATAACAATGATCTTCTATGATCTAAACGTTAACATGCTAATTTAACTCGGTTTAGAATTTTCAAGTCCACTTTATAATTTTAAATAAGGAGGATTAATTATGCAACTTAGTACTTTAATACCAACATAGTGCAGTCCCCATGTCTAATCACTAAAGTGAACCCCAATATAATTAGAATGATGAGTAACCCTTCCTATGACATCCTTGAATTAATTCATTGAAATATTGTTCGCTTTAACTCATCTCATACCCAACTCCGTAGTTTTGTCATTTGACGTACGAGTGGACATCTTCCCAAGAAGTCACCCATCTTAGAAATGCTCCAACCTAAGCATACGTAAATTTGGAGTTCCAAAACTAACCATTACTATTACATTAAAAGGCGTCTCCCTGAGTTAATTCTAATTTTCACATAAATATCTTAGAATCGTTCTTCCCCTATTCGATGCATAGTTTGATTCATTCTTGCCCCTTTGCCATCCTAAAAGCTTGCTTGGAACTGCTCCTTGTTTAAGCTCGTTGGACCCTATGACCATTCCTCGCCCTTGTCAGACTGAGTCATTACAAGTCCACCAAGTTCCATATGGTTCATTCTTGAACCATATACTTATTGGAGGGGGTCTCACTTTGATATCATATTGGGATATCCCTAAATTAACTCACTGAGGTATTGTTCACTTTGACATGTCCGATATAGAGCCTTACAGTTTTGTCCTTTGGCATACAAGTGGGAGACTTTCCCAAGAGATCACTCATCTTGAGAGTGCTTTCACCTGAGCACTCTTAACTTTAACGTTCCAAATTTAAGCATTGTCGTTACGTTAAAAGGCGCTTCTATGAATTAATTTAAGAAGTCTGTTAGGTGCTGCTCCTTGTTCAGAGTCTCTAATCTCGGTGATCACCACCCGCTCTTATCGGACCAAAACATTACACATCCAATTAGGGAAATTTACCCAAAATGTCTTAAAAAGAATTTATGACTGCTAATTCAGTTTTAAAATTTTCAATTTGACCAATATTGTCATAAACCCTTCAATGACTTTTTAATGTTGTCCATTTGGCTAACCTAGGTCGGGAAATTATAACATGGAGATATAGTCAACATTAAGCATCCTATGTGGTACAACCAACGTTTGACGTGGACAATTTAAGCTAAAATGACATCATTTAAAAAAAAATTAAAAATTTCAGTTCTTTTGCTTTGTTCTTTTCTTTTTATTTTTTTGTCAGTCCTACTCTAATTCATCCCTCTTTTAGGGTTTTACATTACTTTTTTTTTTGTAGAGAGTGAAAGTTGAATCTCACGCCTAAAACTAAATCTTCCGACCCTACCTAAGTCCCTTACCTATGGCCACATGCCCAATAGGCTTTTCTTTCTATTTGACTATGCATCTTCTTTCTCTCCTCCCTTCTTTCTTCTACTTTATCTAGCAGCATGATGTTCGCTCAAGAGGGTCTCGGCTGTGGTTGTTGGCAATGCCAATAAAGGTTCTTGAATCGAGAGTCAACGGGCGATGACATGTTTTGGCGATTCAGGTCAGCGACAAGGCAAGATTTGAATGAGCAACTTTATAATCTTGGGATAATTATTCGAGAAGTCGTGTTCAAGATTGTGTGAACAACTAATGTGCAAAAAGAGACTCATAGTAGTGAGGGTTAGAGTCCTAGCAACTTTAGGATTGTGTGAAGAACTCATACTAATTTACCTTAGAGTATTGTCGATTCAATTTTCGACTTGTTAGTTGATTATTGATATAACTTGCAAATGTGGCGATTAACATAATTAATTCATGGGTTAATACCTTGAATAACCCTTAACTGGTACACTTACAACAAATTTATAACAAACTATTTTTTGACTACCAAAAATTCCAAACTAATACATATATAACAATTTTATCCCACATCAATTTTTTGACTGTTAAAAAACTTCAAATTGATATACCCGTGATAAATTTATGCCAAACTAATTCTTTTATTACCAAAAACTCCAAATTGGTACACTTATGACAAATTTATCTTCTATTAACTTCCGTCAAATTTTACCATTAAATTGCTAACGTGGCAAGTTCATGTGAAAATCCATAGAGTTAATGCTATGAAAAATCCCCAATTTGTCGCGGATTTATCTTAAATTTATTATATGAGTACCGTTAAATTTTTATAGGTATACCAAATTAAGATTTTTCATAATATTTACCCTATGAATTTTCACATAGAATTGCCAAGACACCATACTATGTCACCATGTGTAATTTAGGTAAGCAAATTTAACCTTTAAATCTGATGGAACCTAACGAAGGGTAAATTTATCACAATTGTACTAATTTGGAGTTTTTGATGGTCAAAACATTAGTTTGAGATAAATTTATCATGGGGGTATCAATTTGAGGTTTTTATGGTCAAAAAATTTATTTGGGGTAAATTTATCATAAGTATTACCAATTTGGGGTTTTTAGGGTCTTAACCCTTAATTCATCAAATGGTCGGGTCCGGAGGGTCATACGACAAAAATGCAATTTCACCAAATCCATAAACTTGATCCATGCAAACATTTATTTCCGAATTCTCTCTTAATTTATGTTATCTAGTACTAGTCTAAGGAAAATGGAAATGAATGACATGTTCCGATTCCTCAACATCTCTCATATTTTATTTGATGTCATCTATAAGATGTATCAGAGAAAACCTAATAATGTTAATCTCCTCTCTTTAAGTCTCTAATCAAACAAAGATATTGAATTCCAGCCACTAATGCATCACAATGCTTTCAAAGCGGTCTAAGGATACAAGATCGACCCCCATTGGCTCCAAGTTGTAGCTTTTCGTACTCTTTAGCTACCTAGTTCACACCAAGTTCCAGGCTGATAAATTCGTAATCAAGGGTTGATTAAGCAACATGATTAGAACCGCACCATTGTAATAAATTAACTTTAAGTGAGTTGAACTGTTCAACATCGAACCAAATGTTGTCTTTCTTCTGTTGCACTATACAGTGCGCAAATTGGATCTTTGTAGGATTGAACACCCACATATCGACCAATGGCAAAACACTAATCTGTGCGAAGTTAACCATCACACCAAGAGATGAGTTCTTTGCAGGTCATTGCACCTAAAGAGCACCATCATTATCAACTCGAGGCCTTGGTAGGCTTCAGTTGAGAGACAGACTGGAAAGAAATTGAAATGCATCAGAACTAATAACGGGGGAGAGTATATTGGACCTTTTGATAAATATTGCAGATAACAAGGTATTCGACATCAAAAGACACCTCCCGAGATGCCTCAGTTAAATGGCTTAGCTTGAGAGAATGAACAAAACATTGGTTGAAAGGGTAATATGCTTACTTTTATAGTCAAAGCTACTTGGATCCTTTTGGGGTGAGGCTTTAAGTACAGTTGTGCATGTATTAAATCTTACTCCATGCGTTCTTTTAGAGTTTGATGTTCCTAATAGAGTTTGGACAGACAAAGATGTTTCTTATGATTATTTGTGTGTCTTTGGGTGCAAAGCATTTGTGCATATTCCCAAAAATGAGAGGTCTAAACTTGATGTGAAAACACGACAGTGTATATTTATTGGTTATGGACATGATATGCTTGGCTACAAATTTTATGATCTAGTTGAAAAAAAAAATTGTAAGAAGTAGAGATGTTATGTTTATGGAAGATTAAACAATAGAGGATATTGAAAAAGCAGAGATGATTTCAGCACTATAGGTTAGTGATAATTTGGTTGATTTGGATCTAGTTCCTCTTACAAATATTCCTACATAGGTTGATGAAGAGCAACAGGAAGTCAATGTTCCAAATAATGCACATGTTCCTGAACATGTTGAAACATATAATACTATTACTAAACCAGAGGCTCAATTAGATGTTCCACTGGATGTTCTAGTCTGGAGATCCATTAGAGACCGACGACCTTCCACCAGGTATTCTGAAGATGAGTATGTATTATTGACTGATGCATGTGAACCAGAGTGCTATGCGGAAGCAATAGAAGATGAGTACAAAAGCAATTGGTTTGATGCTATGCGAGATGAGATGAAGTCACTTTATGATAATCATACTTTTGAGTTGGTGAAGTTACCTAAAGGTAAAATAGCTTTGAAGAACAAGTAGGTATATAGGTTGAAGTAAGATGAACATACTTCACAACTACGGTACAAAGCTAGATTGGTTGTTAAGGGATTCGGTCAGAGAAATGGTATTGATTTTGATGATATATTTTTTCCAGTAGTGAAAATGTCTTCTATTCATGTGGTACTAGGCTTGGCAACTACCCTAGATTTGGAAATTGAGCAAATGGATGTCAAAACAACCTTCCTACATGGTGACTTGGGGGAAGAGATATACATGGAACAACTTGAGGGTTTTAAAGTAAAAGGGAAAGAGAATTATGTGTGCAAATTAAAGAAAAGTTTCTATGACCTAAAACAAGCATTGAGGCAGTGGTACAAAAAGTTTGCGTCAGTTATAACAGAACAGGGCTATAGTAAGACTTCTTTGGATAACTGTGTGTTTATCCAAAAATTTTCTGATGATGACTTTATTATTCTCTTGCTTTATGTTGATGATATGTTGATTGTTGGCAGGAATGCTTCAAAAATTGAGTTTTTGAAGAAACAGTTGAGCAAGTCTTTTGCCATGAAAGACTTGGGCTTGGCGAAACAGATTCTTGGCATTAGAATTACCCGAGACAGAGATGCTAAGAAGTTGTTTTTGTCGCAAGAGAAATATATTGAGAAGATCATTCAAAAATTTTACATGGACAAGGCTAAAGTGGTTAGTACTCCTCTTACTACCCACTTTAAGTTAGATATGAAGCAAAGCCCTACGACTGATAAAGAAAAGAGAGATATGGAAAGTGTTCCATATGCCTCAGCTGTAGGAAGCCTAATGTATGTGATGGTATGTACACGCCCAAACTTGGCGTATGCAGTTGGCGTTGTTAGTCGCTATTTGTCAAATCCAGGTAGAGAGCATTGGAATGCAGTGAAGTGGATTATGAGGTATCTTTGGGAACTTCAAATTTGAAACTCATTTTCGAGATCGAGAAACTTGAGTTAGTTGGATACACAGATTCTGACTTGGTAAGAGATATTGATACTTGTGAATCTACTTTTGGTTATTTGATTTCTTTTGCGGGTGGAGCTGTGTCATGGAAGTCAAGACTGCAGAAGTGTGTTGCACCTTCTAAAACCGAAGCTGAATTTATTGCAGCGACTAAAGCTAGTAAAGAGATGATATGGATGAAAAAGTTCTTAGAAGAACTTGGGTTCAAGCAAAAGAGGTATGTGCTACTTTGTGATAATTAAAGCGCAATTTATCTTGGTAAGAATTCATCTTTTCATTCTAGATTAAAACATATTGATGTTAGATATCATTGGATAAGGGATGTTCTAGATGAAAAGTTGTTGGAACTTGAGAAAATTCATACGGATCATAATGGCTTTGATATGATGACGAAGACTCTACCAAGAAAAGCTTGAATATTGCCAATTGATAGCGGGGATGGTGAATCCCTCCACATTGTCGTGAGGGGGAGATTTGTTAGCTGGGTTCACTTCTATGTAAAGGAAGCCTAATGAGTTGCAAGCCCAAAAAGGGCTTGAGCCCATATGATAAGTCACATGGAGAAATAGGTTTTCTCACTATCTCTAAATTGGCAGCCGCAAAAAAAGACGTAGTAACAGGAGAAAAAGAGAAAGCAGAAAATCTAGGAGTTGGGGCAAAGTCTAATTTACATCAAGCTAGCATTAAAGGTTGATTCGTGGTTTGATTGAGCTGAAATTTTGTAAGCATGTTCATGGCGCAATCTCTCAAATCTGAATGGTTTGATTTTTGTTTGAAACTCCCTACATCGGGTTTTTCTTGGATTGATCAAAACTTGCGTTTTTGGTTAGATTTATGATTGATCTCTTGTGAAATTCATGTGTATTGCCAATAATTATGTTCTTGAGATCTTTACTGCTATGTATCTCTAGTATTTGATAGAAAAGAACATTGTTCACCCAATTTTGTTGATAGTGAAAATTTTCGGGTGGACTCCGATCCCGTGGTTTTTTTATCTCCTCATATCAAGGAGGTTTTCCACGGAAAAAATCGTTTTGTGTTCGCATGCTTAGTATTTATTTTACTCTACTATATTGATTCTTATTAGGTTTACACAAGAGGATAAATTATTTTATTCTGCTGCGTTAATTCGATATTGTTCGAATTGTTACCGTTCTCCCATCAAAATCCTCTCCACCTCCCGCGTCTCTTCCAACTCGATCTCCAATTACAACTCCAATCTAGGCTAAACCCTAACTCCATGACCGGCAATGGCGAGATCTCTGATCTGTCAGGCTCTAGTCTCCCTCCTCCCCTTCCTCTCCACCTCCCTCTCTCTCGAAAGCCCCAAGTGTCAGGAGAGTCCTCGTCTTGCTCAACGACTTGGCCATCAAGTTGTCGCACTTCCTCTACTTCAAGTCCCTCCATTCTTGTGGCTACAACCTCGACTACGAGCTCGCCAACACATGAAAATTAAAAAAGACAAAAAATGTAATTTAAAAAAAAGAGGAAAGAAAGTAACAAAGATTTTCCCGTGTTTCTCTGCGTTCGCTTTTTCTTCTCCTACCTGAGGCTTTTCAATCGGAGAAAGGAAACCCTACAAGAGAGTGTGGTTGTGGAGGGAAGGAGGGAGAAGATTGAAGAGGGGAGGCAAAATAGGAATTTGCAACTCCTGCCTGCCAGTGGCCTGTGGCAGGTCCTTGTTGGCAGCACTGCGACAGCTCTCACTGTAGCACCTAACTCCACCGCAGCTGCTCCTTAATCCGAATATGAAGAGGGTCTTCAAGAACAAGCCTTAGACTCCAGCCAACATCGTCCAGCAAACACGGGAGGTCCTCGCGTATGTCGATCGCAGCGAGAAGCCTTGCGAGAAAGTTCAAGGAGAAGGTTCAGCTTGTTCCTTTTCCTCTATTTGTCTTTTTTTAAGCCAAATGGGCTGTAAGTGACTTTGGTTTTAGATCCATTTAAACCCACTTAAAAAAATTAGACTTACCACTCAAACTCATTTATCAAAAGTTGACTAGCTTATACATGACCCGGCTCATTAAATATGGGTTAAATATAGTTTTCAATCAATTTTGATATCTCTAGTGATAACTAACAAAATATATTGCTTTATTTTTATTTTTATTTCTATCATTGGTCAAAACTCTATTGATGAGCTGATCTAAGTTAGAGTTGCCTTTTAAAAAAAAAGGGTAAAAATGGTCCACAAGGGCATGAGATAAACCAAAATTTTCGAGATCGAGAGAGAGGTGGACCGACAAAATGACTAGATGGAAGAGGAGAATTTGTACTAATAGATAACTTGACGCACATGACTGCAAATACTATTTCTAAGTGTCTTTCTCCCACTTTCTCCTTTTTTCTACATGCTCAGATGAGAGCAAATGATATCTATATAGACAAAATTTGCTCAAGACATTGTTCTAATCCACAATTGAACAATTTCTAGCGTGTTGGCCTCTATGCATCCTGGTGTCGATTGAAAGATTCCGCGAATAGTCGCGTTTGCTCCATGATTTCTTGAAAATGGACTTGAAATGGGAGTTTCCACCAATACGAAGAAAAAGAATAAGTCCTGTTTCCCCGCAAGAAAATCAAAGCCCAAAGAAAGAAAACTGAGTCAAAGCAACGACCTTGATTATATTTTATGTTCTTTTTTTTGGGAAAAGTAGAATTACCCTTGGTAGTAAATTGGATGGAATGTGGAGAGAATAATTCGCGTTGGTTACTTTCCAATATTTAATATTATACAAAAAGTCGATTTAAAAGTTTAGTAGATATGTCAAAATTTAAAACTTTGAATAACGTATTCATTCGATTGATCTTTTTTTCTTAACCAGCTATTCGGTCGGTACATATTTATTTAGATAGTTAACAAGAAAGTAAATCAAACGTGAAACATGGACAGAGGGGACCATGGTTCATGGCCCCATTAGCCTCCCTTTCTCTTATGACACTTGTGAACTATTATGATCAGTCGGCGTTTTAATATTTTAAAATATAATTCACTTGGTCGAGAAGAAACTCCCTCTCATGCAATCCACCATAATAGTGAGATAATCAAAGATGATAAACGAGAAATTGTCAAGAACACTATATAGATATCCACTCTACAAACTTCGCCCTTGGACCTCTCCTAAAATTATATCCGATCTTGTTCAATGCACAGCATCAAATGTGCTTAACACCACAAATTACCTCAGTGAGTAAATATTTAATCCGTATCTGAACCAAGCACACAATATAAATTTGATTTCCTGATCATCAAGTATCATAAAAATGAAAAACATTTAGACCGTCCAATCAAATTTATGACTTGTGATTTATTTGATTCATGAAGAAAGTGAGGTAATTTGTGAGTCGAACTTATTCGTTGAGAGTGAAACTTGCTTTGCGATGGAAAATGACATGAAATTAAAGGATCCCATTCTTCACGCTCTTCACGAGTTTCTTTCCCTTTGAAGCCTCACTTTCCCCCCACGAGCTTGAATTTTGTCAGCTCGCTTCCCTAGAAAGGAGATTATGGAGAGCCTTATCGCTTTTGGGAGACTTGCCAACTTGGTTGGCCGAAATTAATGGCGGGAGAGAAGTTCGCGACAGACCCCTAGGACGTGACATCACAACACCCGTGTTGCACCGGCACCGCTTTGTCGCTTCTTAGAAGAGATTCGCAACGTTTTATTAATGTGACAATTTCTGTAATTGCTACGTTTTTCATGAATAAATTGCGATTTCACATCCTCCTTCGAGATTTCCGTTGATGACAGTCTTGAAATGATTGTCAAGTTTACTAACCATTTAAATTTAGATATTAGAAAGAAAAAAAATTCTCTAGAATCTGACATGAATAAAATCATTATTGTGATGTTTGTTGTCTCCACCGTCCTTGTAGTGGTCAACATCATTATCGGAAATACCATCACTAATCGTTCACATTATTAATTTTCAATTAGGCAAATAGGAATAATTCAACAAAGGAGAGTGAAATGCCGGAAAAAAGGTGGAAAAGATTGTCAAATTAGACGAGGTGAAGAAAAGCTCACGAAAAAATTGATTACGTTAAAATAAAATTGCTAGGATTCAAGAGAAAATAAAATAAAATAAAATAAAATAAAATAAAAAGACTTAACTCCTAGTCCAAGAGAATTTAATATTACCCTGTGCACAAGCTCCAATACAAACTGCTATCCCCACCGTCCATGTAGTGGTCAACATCATTACAGGAAGGTCATCGCCAACTGTACTCGTTTAATTAGTTTTCGATCAGGTGGACAGAAATAATTCAATGAAAGAAATTGAAATGCAAGAAAAAGGTGGAAAAGGTGGTCAAATTGGACAAGGTGAAGAAAACCTCTTAGGAAAATTGATGACGTTGAAATAAAATTCCTCGGATCCAAGAAAAATAAAATAAAACAAAAAAAAGACTAAACTCCTAACCCAAGAAAATCTAATATTTATACTAGGTACAAGCTTCAGCAAACTATTGTAGCCACCACTCGTATAGTGGTCAACATCATTATCGGGAAGGCTATCGTGGACCATTCACATTTGATTAATTTTCGATCCGGCGGATAGAAATAATTCAACGAAAGAGATTGCTGTAGGAAAAAAAAAAGGTAGAAAGGGTGGTCAAATTGGACAATGTGATGAAAAGCTCTCTAAAAATTGATGACGTTAAAACAGAATTCCTAGGACCTAAGAAAAATAAAATAAAATAAAAAGGACTAAACTCCTAGTCCAAGAGAATTTAATATTTACATCGGTACAAGCTCCCATGCAATGTATCGTGATTTGTCACATTTATTAAGCAATAAAGTGCTTTGAATTATATTTGTACATGTGGATTTTCTCTCGAATTAAATTATTTCCACTCATTAATGACTATTCAACAGACCCTATAGTATGTATTTCGCTCGGATTGATTGATGGACATTTTGTAGATAATATGTCACATTATTATAATGAAATGATAAAATCGAATTGTGCGATGCTGAGCATTTTTTATAATTAATGATGCAAATCAAGCTTGCGCTACAAGAGGCAAATTCTTGTTTTTGAAGATGAGGACTTCAATCCTCTCGATAGAAAGTGACCGCAGCTTTGGTGTTCCAACCCGGACTAAGGACAGGCAATAAAGATTTTAATGAATTTTAGCCATGTCATGTCAAGCCGTTGGTCGAAAAAGGGTAAACAAACCCAAAAAGAAGTTTTGCCGTCGGGCAAAAGAAAGGGAACAATTTCGGCAGCCAAACTTGGATAGATGATCGTGGAAAGATCTTTATCATAACATTAGAGAGAGAGAGAGAGAGAGAGAGAGAGAGAGAGAGAGAATTTTACTTGTATAATTAAGTTTTTAATTGTAATCGAATCAAAATCTGTGATATAGACATAGTTTTTCTAATACTCACGATTTCTTGTTAACTACAAGATAATGAGAAGTGTATATGTAAGTATATCGTTATGTGATGACATACTTATTCAACTTATATGAATATCATGTAATATGGAATATTTTTCTCAATTAGCATGTGATGGAAAATTCTGGAAATTTCATTTTAAATTTGGTCATATATTATTTAGAATGACTTTTTTCTTTTGAATTTTTTTGCTCAATTAATTTAACTTTTGAATTGCAATGATCTGAAACTTTTACACTATACAAATGTTAATACGTAAATTTTCACAGTAATTTTTTCGCTGACATTGTAAAATGTAACTGATATTATAATGTTTCGGGTACCAAAAATGTACTTTTTCCTTAGTAAAAATAAAAAAATGAACACTCCCTAACCATAAGTTCAAAGACCAATGGTGAATCCGTATTCTACGCCTTTTTCTTCATGTTGTATCTAATTACTATTAGAGCTTGTACATGGTCGAAGCAACTCCAAGATAAGATACATTCTGAATGTAATAACGTCTTCTTTGTCAAGTGCAAAAATACATGATAATGAAAGCCAATGAATTTGTTAGCAATTATACCATGCATTCCACAATTCATTACCATGAAGCACAAGATTCTACAATTAGAGCCATACCCGAATTTTTGCCAGTGAAATGTTAAATGTAGAGCCCACATATCCTTTTTTTTTATACACGTTCCATATTTATTATCGTTGATTTGAATAGTTGGTCCAATCATTAAAACGCAACTATCTAATCGATGGTAGTGAAAGAGGGTTATGTACAAAGATAAGTATATGGGTTATGTATCGTCTGAAAATCCAATTTTTGCCAGGTCAATTGAATAACTAGACAAGCTATAAAACCAAAATAGCCGTGAGCCGTAAGAAAGGGGGAGCTGTTTTATTTAGGCAGCCGACTTAGAGAGGGGAAGGCAAAGAAAAGAAAACCCCGCACTCAAGAACTTGTAGAGAGAGGAACCAAGAAAAGGAAGAGGATACATGGGACCACACTCAACCCCCCCTTCCAATAATGTAATAATGCCACTTTGACAAAACATCATAAACAATTGCAAAGTGTAGTCACCACGGTTTAGATTCTCCGAATTCCTTCACCTCTCTCTCTCTCTCTCTCTCTCTCTCTCTCTCTCTCTCTCTCTCTTCCCCCACCATTACCACCACCACCACCACCTATAAATCCCTCCCCTTCCCACCCTTCACCACTAATACATCCTCTTGAAATTCCCATCTCTATACCTTGTTCATATCATCGCGCTTCCCAGCTATCCCTCCTCAATCTCCATGGATTTTGAATTTCAAGAGTCCGACATAGTTTTCACCGATCAAGATCAAGCGACCCCGGATCGGAGCAGCGACGAGGATGAGCATGATTACTACAGTCTCTGCAATACAATGGCAGTGCTGATTCAGGACAACTCAAGGAAGCATGGCAAATTGGAAAAGAAGAATAAAATGACAAACTCGCCGCCGGTCGATATCCCAGAAACTTTTATCCAGTCCCCTGAATTTCATTACGCATTCGAAGAGGGGGACGACGACGGGGAGGTTGTGCCGCCACACTTGATTGTCGAGCGGCGCGTGGCTGCGAGGATGGTGTCTTCGGTGCGCTTTAGCCATGGGAGGACGCTTAAGGGGAGATATTTGAGTGAAGTGCGGAATTCAATTCTTAGAATGACCGGCTTTTTGGAGTCATGAGAAGATCAGTTTTGGGGATTTCATTATCATTACCTTGCACACAAAAAATATATAAAAAAAAAAAGGGGGAAGGAAAATGTCAAAAAAATAGGAAAGGGTCATTTTCCTTTTTTTCTTCTTATTCTTCATCTCCATTTTCTCTATGTCTGCTCAGTTTCTTTGTAGATTATCATTCAGTGCAATGATGTGGGGAACTTCGGATTCAAAACCAGAAATGTGTAAATTTAGGTTCTTATGCAATTCATTCTACTTCCTTAAAATTCATGTACAGACAACTTGTTGCGTTAATGGTGGGTTTAATGTGTATTGCCTGAAAACCCTACCCGAAAACTGTTATCCAAGGGAGGGGTTTTCTTTATTGTTTTTCGTATGATTGTATAAAGAGTATAGTGGAAGCTATATCAGGTATTTGGAGAGAGAAAGAAAATGTATTGCAGGTCATGGGGGGTTTTTCAATTATAATTAGAAGTCATTAAGATATATGTAAATAATAGGGAAATAATACAAAATTGTTAAATAAAATGATATGGTAGACTTTGAGTGATCGTTTAAATCGATAAATTATGTTTAACATCAATTTATAAAGCTTGTCATGTCGTTTCGCATAACAAATATTGTGATCTGTCTTCCATACTGTCTCGGTAGTTACAAAAGAAATCCTCGTCTCAAGTAATTATTAATCGAATGTATGACCATCATGGTATGTAAAATATTGGTTAAATAATCACAGGAATTTAATATTGAGGGTTTACTGTGAATGAAAGAAATAATTGATGTTTCTGGGTTGCTGCCTGTCCGTGCTTTGGAAGCAAGATAAAAAATATAGAAATCAACCGGCATGATTATGTCTTTTAATCTTATCTAAAGGAAGACATAGATTCGGCTCTTTTTAGGGCAAAAAATAAGGGGATAACGTGGCACGTGTCATTTCACAATTATAAACAGAAGGAGTTAATATCATGTATACTTACAACAAATTTATCCAAAATTAATATTTTTACTACAAAAAATTCTAAATTGATATACATATAATAAATTTACCCGAAAGTAATTTTTTTGACTAACAAAAACCCCATTCTACTACATTTGTAACAAATTTACTCACTATTAGTTTTCGTTAAATCGAATTAATATTACAGAAAATCATAGATTGGTACATCGTAAAATCCCAAAATAGTACACTTGTTAATTGTCACGTGTTATTTAACTTAGCAATTTAACGATAAAATTTAACGGAAACTAACAGAGGATAAATTTATTACAAATCTACAAGTATGGGCATTTTGATGATTAAAAAAATTAATTTGATGTAAATTTATCTTTTTGAAGTTCTTTTTAGTATTGATTAAAAAATATTAATTTGATGTAAATTTATTACAAATGTATCACTTTGAAGTTGCTTGGACACTTCGGGTCATATGATTTTTTTTTTTTTTTTTTGGGCATATGGGTCATATGATTGATTGGCTAGTGCTTTACAACGTTGTCTACTGTACATCCCCAGATTTGGATGCTTGTGATTGTTCACATTGACGGTGAATAAGAACAAAACTAGGCATCACAATTATACGTTTCATATTGTAATGATCAAGCACTAGAGGATTCACTTAACATGTCGATCATTTCTTTAAGAAACTAGTTTTTTCTTTTCTTTTCTAGAAACTAATTAATCGATGAAAATTGATTTTCTGACATTTTTTGGGACTTTCGTTAGTTTGAATGGAGGAAAACTATTCAATAATTTTTTTTTTTGGGGCACTTTCTACCCATATGTTTGACTCTTTGCGTGGCTGTTTAGGTTTCTTAAGGTAGATGAATTGACTGGCCCAGCGTGAAAATCGTGAGGCCACGTGTTGGCACACAGCTTCCAACCCAACGACGACCCGCCACGTTTCCAATGAATACAAAAGCTTGTCCCGAGAGGGGACCGAATAACGTCATGCTCACGCACTGCCTTACGCGGACAGCATCATGGCCAGAAAATTCTTGCAGCAACATATTCTCTCAAGACCCCCGAAATAAAATAAGATTTTACATGTTCTGTATTAAATATTTTGGGGTCAGATTTTCACTGGTTAAACTTCTATATTGGGAGGGAGCGTGTGTTTATCTGTTGTTTAAGTTACAATAATTGCTTTCGCAGATAAGGAAACAACGAGGAGAGAGAGCGACATGTGAGAAGGAGAAGAAGAGATGAGAGAGTCAAACTAGGTTTTGCTTTGTTTTGTGCGTGTGTGGGTGTGTTGTAGTTCCTAACCCAATCAAACCCCAAGACTTGAGAGAAGTATATTATAATGAGTTTGAAGCAAGTAAATTGGTTGTTGGGATGCAAATGGATTTGCATGACGAATGCATATTCTCTTCGGAAACTTGTCAATCCCAATTTGGTTGGTTGAAGCATTCAAAAAAAGATGAGATGGGTGGAGAATTGCCAGGAGGAGAAGTTTTATCCATAAGTTCATTTGGGAATAAGAGAGGGGAATATTCGGCCACCTACATTAGGGTTTTCGTTTTTGACAACCATATTCTATGTTTCCTAATTTTGTTTCATTTCTTGGATCGAAAAACCAACTAACAACGGAAAAAAAAAGTGTTCACACAATCGGATTCCAGAAAAACATAATGCGGGTACTTTATATTTTTAAAGATTTTATTTCATTGATAATGGGAGTTCCATTTTCAGTCCACTTAATTACCAATCTATTCGGCAATGACTTTCAAAACTGGCTCATTAAGACATGCAATATCAATCCATAAACTATGCATGAATACGATCAGTTGTTCCTCATCGATAACAGAGTAATTTGAAGCATCCTAATTTGAAAATGTTCAAATATGTGTAGTGTGTTTTTTAGAGAAATAGCTCTCGATGGAGGAAAGGCTACCTAAAGAAAGGGAGGAAATCTTGAATAATCATATAATCACGTCGTCTTAATGGGAAAGGGAAAAAAAAACAATCCACCTTTCAAATATATTGTAGCTGACGATGTGTCCAAAAAATTGATTTCTTTATACTAGCAATGCAACGTGGACCCAAAAATCACCGGTAAATTAACTATTGCCTTATTCAGAATCATTATTCCCGTGGCATATGACCAAAAGAAGGTTAAAGTTCTTTGATCTAAGCGCCAAAGGGATGTCACTCTCAAATTATTTATCTAAACTTTACACTTTTTCGTATTGGATAAGACACATGTAGCATTTTCGTGCGGGCACCACTTTCTACGCTCAACGTAACAAAAATACCCAAAAAAGGGAAGAAAAGAAGTTTTCATGCAACTAGTTTTCTTTTGAATCGCTTGCTTTATTCTTTGAAATTAGGGTTTTATAGGACTTTGCTATCACGAGAATGATCCATCATCATTTCATGCACTTAAATATAATGATGGTCAACTGAGAGAGGGAGACGTGATGGAAAGAGTTCCCCACGATTTGCGCTCTGAGCGCAATTGACATCGACCTAATCCTTTAATTTTGATTGCAAGGGTCGAGCGAGTTCTTAAGTTTCCAGAAGATATCCACATCTGTCATGCTAAAAAGCTAACTTATGGAATATACCAATTGGAAAATATATGTTAGATATATTAAAATAAGTCCACGAAATATTCTGTTAAATGATATTGTAACTGAGGCATTGACATCCTAGTGGTGGTCTGTCAACATAGAATTTAGCGTTCAATTTTATAAAGTGATTTTAGTATACTTAAGTTTATTTGTGACTTTAATCTTTTCATGTGGGGCACATCATGATGGTATTTTCATCAACGTGATGCTTTACTTCTTTATTTGTTTCATTTTAGGGATTACATTGGAACATTCAATATTTTAATTTTATTTATAGTAGTTAGCATATAAGATTCGATTAGATTAGACTATAGATAGCGTATAGAGATTTCTTGGACATTGCGAGCAAGATCATGACTATTATCAATGAATAAGAGAGCTGTATAAAATTCATTTCGACATTCCAAAGTTTTAATCTGTATTTCTAGCCATACAATAATAGAAATCTTCCTTGACAAACGACGATGCCTTAACCAGTACACACTTTTTCTATGGAAAAAATGCCTAGCTGAATGCACTGTTATTTTGCCTAGAGAAAAGTTGCAATCTGCATCCCATAATTTCACAAGGTAACCAGATGACTTCATTTTTTCCTTGATTTCCTTGGGAAATCAAAATGATTCTCTTAAATCACAATTTTTGTTTTCTAAAAGTGATTTTAAAGGGAAAAAAAAAACCATAAAAAAATCCATTTAATCTCAAATATGAAATAATGTTTATTTGATTTAAATCTTCTATTACATATTAAGGTGATGTTTCTTTTACTTAGTTTACATCACTCTTCAATCATATTTTTGTAAGCAATACAGGTAATTATTTTTAGAAAAATAATTTTCAAATCATTAATTTTCTGCAGAATTTTCTGCATAAGTAATTTCTTGCTAAAATTGATTGAAAAGGACTACATTGGAAAATTATCAAAAGATTTTGGACTAAATTGTCTAAATTGAAAATTTTATGACCGAATTGGCCCCATGCAATAAATTTAGAGTTTTTTTGGACAATTTTTCCTCCACATCTCTTCTATTTCCTACGTTCCCACTTCCCTTTAATTTTGCGTATGCTGGATGAGAGAATACTTAGTAATCCCATTCTCCTATCTCTAAGTCTTCAATCAAATATAGAAATTTTATTCCAGCACTAATGCTTCACAATGCATCTAAAGCAATTTGAGAATACAAGACCAACCCAAGTGGCTCCAAGCTGTAGCTTTTCGTACTCTGATAGCAACCCACTTCGCGCCAAGTTCCAGGCACATAACTTCCTAATCAAGGGTTGATTAAGCAACACGATTAGAGCCAGAACATTCCAATAATTAACGTAATCAAGCTGAACTATACAATGTTGCGTTGGGAATACACTATACATTGTGCAAACCGAATCTTTGTTGGTCTCGAACACTCACAGATCCACCTTAGGGAAAACCCTAATCCTTGTGAAGTTAATATCTTCCACAAAATCAATAGACCCATAGACGAGTTCTTTGCAATTCATTTCATTGAACCCAGAAGAGCACCAACGTTTTCAACGTGAGGCCTCAACAGATGCATTTAAGCTTCTGCTCTAAGTTACTTAGTAAAATCAGCGGCCGACTTTTATGCGAATTCTTTCCAAACAAAGACAAAGCGATAAATGAATGGTTATTTACTTTGGTCAAACCAAAACCAAAACCAATAAATTTCAACTCAATTCACAAAAACATCATCCTCAACTAATACGCTATCAAGGTAAAATCGCTTAATTTAAGTTTTAGCAACAAATAATCCATGCAAAATCGTATAATTTAGAGAAACCAGAGAGATTCGATTCAGAGAGAGAGAGGAGAGCCCTTGAGAGGGAGAGAGGGAGAGAGAGAGGGGAGAGGGAGGGAGAGAGGGAGTGTTGGGAAGAAAGGGAGGGACTTGGGCAGGGAGGGAGGGAGAGAGAGAGAGAGAGAGAGAGAGAGAGAGAGAGAGAGAGAGATGGACCAACACAAAGCTTACACGTAAGAGGAGAATTTGTGCTAACTAGGGTACTTGACGTACATTCACTCCATTTTCTGAAAATGACCGCAAATACTATTGCGAAATATCTTTTCTCACACATTTTCATTTTTCTGCATTCTTAAAAGAGAGAAAATGATTTTAGGGATATGTATAAAAAAATTTCTAAACTTAATGTATTTATACTAATTTAACTATAAATCTTTCAATTTGACCAATTTAGTTAAAAACATTTTCACATTGATGCCAACTCAATCTATCCAGCTAATTTTGATAAGAAATCACTAACGTGAACCCGTCCTCCTTATGTGGCACAAGGACAATGTAAACATATTTTAATAATTTATTTATTTATTTATTTTATTTTTTCTTTCTCCTTTTCCTCTTCATTTTGGCTGGCGAGGGTCACTGGTAACCCTTGCCGACCATTGGATGACGGCCAACAAGTCCTCACCAATTGTTGAATTGGTACAAATGCAAAAATTTTATGACTAAATTGATTTTATTGAAATATTTAGAATTTTCATTGCAAGAAAGAACATTTAGTGTTTTTCTAGAAACAAGCACAAAAAATGGAAAATGAAGAAGCAAGTTTTCCAAAAGTTTGCAAAAATCTTCTTTATCTTTAAATTGTCCATCCACTCGACGGATCACTCATTTTGAATCAAAATTCCCTATGAAGATTAATCCATCCAGATGATCTCAACAAAAATGAAAGGCGATGTTACTCATGCCAAGCGAGAAACTCTTAGGATGAAGAAAGGCAACCATTTCCAAACATGTCCTTCAAGCACTCTGAGATTCGAGTGAAAAGAAAACCCGTGTTGTTTAGGGTCAATGAATTCATTCTTGGTACATAGATCAAGATGATAAGAGGCATTTCCTTCCTCTATCATACACACTACAGGTGACAATAGTTAGCCCATTTGAGCCTTTTAATGTGAAGAATTTTCTACAAAATACCCTGTCAAGAACCACCCCAAGATGGGGCAATTATGGAGGTTTGGGTTGATATTATTTGGAGAGGAAAGATGAGAAAGGTTTCTTTGCTCTCACTTGCATAAATCTTTTGTGGTAACTTCAGGTGAATTCTTATGGAAGCTCGAAGCATCCCAAGGTGAAGAAGAGCATTCTTTTCTCTACCCAAACACTAATACCCTTTGCTTAAACCATATTGAGCCTAACTATTCATTTCTAACACCTGAGTGGTGATTATCTTCCCACATTAGGGGCAGGGCACATGATTTACCAATGCAATTGGTGTTTACATGAGAATATGAAAAGCGTCTCGAAAGTCCTAAAAGCTCAAAAAGTTCAAAAGAGCAAAAGTCAAGTGAAAATTAAGGGGCATGAAAAAAGCAGTGTGCCTAGTAACAGCAAGGCCAATGCCCAAAAAAAAAATTAAAAAAAAAAAAAAAGGGAAGAGAGAGTGGAAGAAAAACAATTGCATCAAGAGAAATATCTCTATGAAAGCAAAAATGGCAAAAAATGCCTGCATTGAAAAGAAAATCATTGCAAATGCAAAAGCCATTATGTTAAGATGATTAGTCAAAGGACTTTTGAGACAATTTGAATTTTAAAAGTCGAGTGCTTTTGAAAAAAAAAAAAAAAAAAAACGGATGATATGGTAATGATGCCATGATAATCACCAACTCTCAAATTCCCCATCAACAAAAAGATCTAAGCCTTTTGAGCTAAGCCTTTTGAGCCTTTCACCGAACCAACATTACAACCTATTCCCAAAGTCTCTTGATTGGGATAATTCGAGTGGAAATTAGGATTTCTAAAGAAGATGCCGCTTGAAGAAGTGAGAGCAAGGTTGTCTTATCTCATCTTAAGGTTTCTTGACTTGTAAACCTGGGCGAAGATGTCGATCGTGATTAATTCATTTCATAGCCAATGATGCTTATCCATTGCTAAAACCATGACCAAACCTGCACTACGGTCCTTCTAAAAGACCTCTTAGATTGGTCAATGTGTACTTATTGCGAATGATTCAAAGCCTTGCACACTGGAAGAGTGAGATTGAGTGCTCAGTTTATTTCCCACATGAATAGATGGGCTCAAATAGCCCTTTTCTTGAGAATATGCGAGAAGCCCTTTCTGACTAGGGGTCCTTGCTTGGCATACTTAACAAACATTTCTCATAAGTCGAGGTCATTTCGACAAGGACTTTTCTCCCAAGAGAATTTGACGATTAATGATATCATCCGAGCATGATGACAGTTTTGCGAGTTTGTCAAGTGGTCGGAATTAGCTTGATTTGTTTATGCAATCATTGATTTCTCATTACCAACACACTTTTGATATTGTTTTGATGACATGTGCTGAAATTGATCTTTTCTAGTATGCTTTCGCTACTAGAATACTTGTTATAATGAATACTATTTGATGTGCAAATCCATTTTAGAATATTCTCGAATGACAGGTTCCTCCAGTGAAACCACACAATTTCAAAGGGTTCATGGGTTAGCCTTAAACCATGCATTTTCAAGATGCAATTCCAAAGGGTTCATGGGTCAGCCTTAAACCATGCATTTTCAAAAGGTTCTTGGTTACCCTTAAACCATGCAATTCCAAAGGGTTTATGGGTTGACCTTAAACCATGCATTTTCAAAAGGTTCTTGGTTACCCTTAAACCATGCAATTCCAAAGGGTTTATGGGTTGACCTTAAACCATGCATTTTCAAAAGGTTCTTGGTTATCCTTAAACCTTGCAATTTCAAATGGTTCATGGGTTAGCCTTAAACCATGCATTTTCAAAAGGTTCTTGGTTATCCTTAAACCTTGCAATTTCAAAGGGTTCATGGGTTAGCCTTAAACCATGCATTTTCAAAAAGTTCTTGGTTATCCTTAAACCTTGCACTTTCAAAGGGTTCATGGGTTAGCCTTAAACCATACATTTTCAAAAGGTTCTTGGTTATCCTTAAACCTTGCAATTTCAAAGGGTTCATGGGTTAGCCTTAAACCATGCATTTTCAAAAGGTTCTTGGTTATCCTTAAACCATGCAATTCCAAAGGGTTCATGGGTCAGCCTTAAACCATGTATTTTCACAAGGTTAGTGGGACTGCCTTAAACCACACGGTTCGTGGAACTGCCTTAAACCACAAGGTTAGTGGGTCTACCTTAAACCACACGGTTAGTGGGACTGCTTTAAACCACAAGGTTCGTGGGACTGCCTTAAACCACACGGTTAGTGGGACTGCCTTAAACCACAAGGTTATTGGGTCTACCTTAAACCACACGGTTAGTGGGACTGCCTTAAACCACAAGGTTCGACAAGGTTCGTGGGTGTAGCCTTAAACCACACTTTTCAAAGTATTCATAGGTACATCCCTAAACTACGCTCTTTACATTAAGCTTACTTGCATTTTCATTTTACTATTAAAAAAAAAAAAAAACAAAAAACAAAAAACAAAACAAAAAAAAAAAACAAAAAAACAAAAAATTAGGTGTCACCTTATCTTCCAAAGAAATCTCTTTGAGTTCCTTCCAAAATAAGATTTTATTGACATCTAAATTTTTGCCCAAAATCATTTCTAAAAAAAAAAAAAAAAAAAAATGGAAACTTGTTTTTCCACAAAAATATTTCAAGTTAAATTATTGCATATAGATTATCTAGGCATTTAATATAGTGTTTTAAATAGAATATGTTTTTCCTTAAAAAAAAATTAAAAAAATTAATTAAATTAAATATATAAAAAAAGATAAAAAACAATTAAAAAGAAAGCAAAAAAAGTTGGGGCCAATGATCTAAATGTGACTAGCCAAGCCCAGGAGGTCAGATTTGAATTAAAACGGCAAATTGGGGCCAAATTGCAATTTTCAAAAGTTGAGGGACCAATTCGCAAATTTTGCAAAATTTTACCCGAACCCTTAAATCATCATCTTGGTCACCAATTAAGTTGAAATTGAACTTGGGCCAACTCGAATCAATCAAATCGGGCCAAAAAGATCAAGTTTGTATTAAATTGGGTATTTTCGGATAAGAAAATGGCCAATTTTGAGGGACTTTCTTGCAAAATTGGGTGGGCAAAATTGCGAAATCTGGTCAAGATCTTAAACTACTATGCATGAGCTTGCTAATTGATCAAAAAATTCAGCCAAATTGATGGATTAAAGCACTCAAACGAGCTACCAAAACCCAGCCCACGGTTTAGCCTCATTTTGGAGTTGCTGAGTAAGCAACTTGGTGGCCCCACCATATCCTCCTCAGCCACCCATCTAGCCCGATCCTTGCACGTGATTGAAGGCCATAATGAGTAGTGCCAGTGGATGGAAATTTGCCAGGGATAAGCTGCTGAAGGCATGGGAAAATCGCATCAAATCCGGACACTCAACAGCTGCAGAAATTGGAAAAATTGGCTAAGTCAGAGAGTGGGTGAACTAGCTCAGTTGACAGGCTTGGTAGGTGGACAAAAGACCGACCAAAACTCCTCCAATTCAGTGGAGAAGAGCACGGAAGCAAGCTCTTTGAGGGGATGAGAGGTAGAAGACGAGAGAGAGAGGAGAGAGCTCACGGTCGTCCCCCAAAGAGACCTCCAGAAGCAACTCCAGAAAAGCAAATCCAGAAATTCCAGACCGACCTAGAGAGAGAAAAGTGAGATTTTCACACACCTGAGGCAACAATTAGCCAAAACCTTCAACTAGAGAGTTAAACTTCACTCAAAGATCTTTCCAACCATATGTCGCACGTCCCAAATGGAGATCGGGAAGGCCTCCTAAAGCCCCCCGAAAACTACCTCTGGCGGGCCAAAGAAAGTCTGAATTTTTCTAAGTGTTGAGCCCGGTTGGTCACGAGTGAGAGAAAGCGAGTGTTTTTGAGAAAGTTGAGAGACAAATGAGGAAAACCATGAGTTCACTCGGATTAAGTAGTGTTTCCCGTAGATCTTTCATGTGATAAGTGTCGGGGCTTGAACATGGGCATGCAACCTGTTTGTTTGACTTGGGTTCAAACCCAGATTTGTGAAATCAGATCAAACCCGCATATTTGAGGATGATTTTAGCTTAGTTATTTTGTGTTTTAAGCTATGATTTCTATCTAATCTTGCTCCTTGCATGTGGTAGTATAATCTTGATGCTTTAGTTCCACTTAATATTGCTCATGAGTGAAGATTGAAGGCCGCAAACATGGCCCGCGAAGCTGTTTTTGGGTGATTTAATGCACGCCAAGTGTTCGATGAAATGCGCAAACCAAGTTTCGATCTTGAAACGATTGATTTGAGCTCGGTTATTGTGACATTCATGTGCTGTGTTACTCCATGTTAGCATAGATCGGTTTAAGGAATTATTATTAATATTTTTTTAAAAAATAATAATAAAAAAGAAAAATATGAAAATTTCAAAAATATCAAAAAATGTTGGATGTTATCAAATTAAGCCAAAAATGACATCTAGGAGATTTTCCTAATTTTATAAAGTCATTTTCCTAATTAAATGATATTTTGGTATTTTATAACCATTTTTGTAAATAATCTATTTTGCTTAGATTAAAATTATTTAGAGTAATTTCATGCATCTAGGGTAATTTCATGCATATTTAAATTCTCATTTTGCTCACGGGGTCCTATCCCGGGTGTGATAACAAGGCCATGTAATATTATTTGCCCGACTTGTATCGGGTTTTCATTTTCCGCATTTATTTTCAAGTTATTTCAATTTCTTGGATGTTTACTTATGCACCGCTTTTCATTAATTTGAGTGTAAATTTCTCTTCTAAATTATGTTAGGATTAGTCTAGACATTAAAAAAAAACCTACAAAAACATTTGCATGGACGCTTAGAGGTTTTGTAAGGATTATAATTGGTAATCAAGATTGTGTGGCCATTTAGATGAATAACCTTTCAAGTTAGTGGTACATAAGGGCGCTAATAGAAACATTAGCGTAAACAAGTCCCCGTTCCTAGAAATCTCTGGTTGCGTAGGAATCGAGACAACACTCCGTGCCTCGATTGGTTTCTAGCCGACCCCAATAGGTTAGTGGCGACTCCTAGAAATATTTAGGTTGTTAAGAACTAAAAAACAAAATCCAACGTCGCGCGAGGTATGGGCTGAGCCCGCGCCTAATTTAGGGCCATTGGTTTAGCTACTCTTTAGGCAAATACCCTTAAACCATTCTTTTTTTCCCCCGAACAGAAAAAAAGTGGTCGTGACATTAATAATTAAAAATGAGTAAAGGATAGAGAATTGCACATTAAAGTTTATTGTGGTTCAGATTTTGCAAGCTTACGTTCACACTCTCGTGTTATAGTCTATTGGCTGGAATCTATTGATAAAAATTGATTAAAGAAGGCGAATGAGGGCTGAGCCCTCGCCCTCATCACCAAGAAGGGCCAGCAACAGTAGGGAGAGGGTTGGCCGGGGTCGCCGGCCCCTCCTCCCTTGGTTTTTTTATTTTTATTTTTTATAATAAATATATTAATTTTTTAAATGATTTAAATAAATTTAAGAAAGAATTTTAATTTTCTCATCATTCTCATCTCAAACTCGTCCTACATTAACTT
The DNA here is from genome assembly GCA_014182715.1 of Eucalyptus cloeziana. Classification (NCBI taxonomy): domain Eukaryota; kingdom Viridiplantae; phylum Streptophyta; class Magnoliopsida; order Myrtales; family Myrtaceae; genus Eucalyptus; species Eucalyptus cloeziana. The sequence continues at coordinate 7,390,760 of CM024637.1, read as the reverse complement.
AGCAAAATTATTGTGAGGATTTTCATTAGAAGATCCAAATATAATGTCATTAACATAGATTTGTACCAATAAAATTTCCTCACCTTCCTTCCTAATAAATAAAGTAGTATCAACATTACCTTTCTCAAAATCATTTTGAGAGAGGAAAGTTGTTAACGCTTCATACCAAGCACGAGAGGCTTGTTTCAGTTTATACAGGGCCTTCTTTAGCTTGTAGACATGATCGGGTTTTCTTGGCTCCTCAAAACCTATAGGTTGTTCTACGAACACTTTCTCTTTGATGTATCAATTCAAGAAGGCACTCTTTACGTCCATCTAGAAAAGTCTAAGACCATGAAAGCATGTGTAAGCAAGTAAAAGTTTGATCACTTCTAAGCATGCTACCGGTGCATAAGTCTCGTTGTAGTCAATTCCTTTTTGCGAGTAGTCTTTGGCGACCAATCTTGCTTTGTTTCTTGTGATTTTTCCTTGATCATTGAGCTTGTTCTTGTACACTCAATTTATTCTGATCATGGGATGGCCTTTGGGTCTAGGAACCAATTCCCATACTTTGTTTATTTGGAATTGTTAAAGTTCCTCTTGCATTGCTTAGATCCAAATTCAATTAATAGGGCTTCCTCAGTATTTCATGGTTCAATCTCTAAAATGAGCGCCAAAGTACTAATGGCATCTTTTGGAGTTGATCTTGTTCAAATCGATGTTGTCGATAATCAGATCCTTTGGATGGGTTGACTTGAGCTTCCAATTTCTATTGAATTTGTCATCAAACATTTTGGATTTCTTACTATCATGCTTATTAGTCTTTTCTTGTTACTGAGGCTGTTCATTTGGTTTTGAATCCTTGACTTCTTCTTGTGCTTGAATTGCGTTAGATGACTACCCTGCTTGATGAGAATCTTCTTGAGGATGAGTATTTTCATCAAACTTTACGTTGATAGACTCCTCTACTATGCAAGATCTTTTATAGTACACTCTGAAAGTCTGAATTTAAAAGACATGAAATAAAGAAATTTTTTTTTGCCAATCGCTTAGGCTTTTGCGATGTTCAGAGTCTTAAAATACTTGTAGAAATAATATTAGTGCAGTGAAGTTCGCAACTTCAGTTCTACAACTCCAGTTCTGCTAGCCCTTCTCCCCTTTTTTGTCAACAATAAAAAAGATACTAGATAAAGCATAATATTATAGGCAAACTATAGCATGAAGTGTAGTCTAACAGGTTCAAACATGGAAATGATCCACAAACAAACCAAGCATTAAAACAATCAAAACTTCAAGAAATAATGCAAATAAGGAAAGTTATTTGGAGGAGATTGGTTGATTTGGGTCAGGATTTGGAATAGGAGCCGGAGATGGAATGAGAGCAAGAGATGGAACTCTATGATCTGAAGGTAGTTGAACAAGAAAATAACATTGCATATTTTCCAAAATACGCTCCATTGTTATCATTCTAGTGTCCAACGCTTCCACTTGAGTTTTGAGAAAGACAAGTTAGTTCTTCAGCTCTTTGTCCATTTTGTCCTTGTGTTCTTTCATACCGAGTAAAGTCCATAGGAACAACCTGTCCTCAATATTATCAATCATCTTGAAGGATCAACTTCTACTCCAAATCTCATCACCATACTAATATTCTCTTACCTTTGTTTATCAGCTTCAAAACCCTTCTCAACATTTGCAATTCATTTTCCTTTATCCTGCACAACTAGGTCAAAATAATGAACATGATCAGTAATTTGCTCACCAGTCATGCTAGTAGTTCCAACATGGATGAAAGCAAGGTCAGTAGCAGAGAGATCGGCAATAATAGATTCTAGAGCCATAGGAGTGTTTCATGAATTGCCTGAGTATCTGAAAGGTTAGGAAGAGCTCCAACCATTATGTTAGATACTTCTCGACCTTTTTGAACATTATCAGGACTCCTTAGTGGTGCCTTTATTAACAAAATTTCCTTTGTTAGCATCATCAATTAAGTCCATGGGAATGTTTTCTAGTAGAGGCTCCATAGGGTCTTCTGTATGATCAATCTCCCCCTGAATAGATCCTACGACTTGAGATGATATAGCTTCAATAGCTCCTATATTAGAGACTGAACCCTGTTCTCCAACAATGATTTGATCTTGAGCAAGTTCCTAATGCTCAGTGATGTCCTAGTCTCTGGCAGGCTCTTGATGCTTAATAGTAGTATCAACATTCTCTGGATTATTAGTTAGATCAACATCCACCATACTGGCTTGATCATTTGTTGTTTTGAGTTGATCTTCAGCATCCTTTTGCTATTGTTCTTCAACAATGACTTCCTCTGTCTAATCAGTGACCATTCATGTTCTTGTTTCTCTTTTAGCTTCATTCTCTTCATCAACATCATTAGAGTTAGGCTGATATACATCAATGATGTCATCTAAATCAATTGTATCTTCTTCGGATCTCTCCAACATTTCTTCATTAAGCCTTTGTAAAAAGGCTCGAGAACTTTGTCTCTATTCAGCAATTCACCTTCTCTTGGTGGGGCGATCAACTGGATTTGGCATTACTTCATTTGCATCCACTTTCAAAAGTTTACCTTTTGTGTTTTTCCAACCTTCAACAGTGTGCCTGAAACTCATTTTTCTCATCATTTTCTCCTCCACCTACAATGGAGGTAGTTGAGCCTTGCTCAACTTCCTTGGAATCTCAATGTTCAGTTCACGAAAAATCTTCGTGATTAGAGAACCATAGGGCAATTGCCCTTTATTTTTCAAAACATTTCTATACATATGCGGTAGAGATGAGTAATAAAAATGAGTGACCATTCAAGATTGCCCATATCAGTTTAACTTCATAGCGAGAAATGTCAATTGTGGAAGATCATTTTGGTTTCAAGTAGTTAATACTAATTTTGTGAAGGACAATTGGTCTCAAAGGAAACAACTGATGAAATACATGTGAGTAATCATCTCTAGTGAAATAAGGATTCTAGAGAGTTGTTTATAGGCAACATTAGGATCAACATCTATAGCTTCAAATTCTAAATACTTAACCCTCAAAAGTTTTGCCAATTCCTATGCTTGGATTAGATATGGCTTATCAAACACCGTGAACTCAATAGTATCTATTGAGTAAAACGAAAGTGTTGAATAAAAATATGTAGTCAAGGCAAGGAATGTAGGATATTCGGTAACATAAAGATAAGTTAGGAATCGATCATCAAAAAATTGCTTAAGATGAAAACCAATCAACTCGAAAAAATCAAAATCGATAGTCCTCTATTTAATTATTCCCTTGTTCATCAAAGATCTCAAGTGTTGCTGATGCTCTTAAGATTTAATCAGTTTGTCTACACGATTCCATCAATCACATATCTAGTGATTTTCCTTCTAAAATTGGCGTACATTTTTTTTTCATTGTTATCACCCCTTCGACCATAATCATCTATTCTTTTCTTGATCAATTCCTTCATAAGTTACCTGCAATCTATCTCAAATTTCTTTTGTTGATTCACATGAGGAGATTTGATTATATTCAGATAGAGATAAAGCACAATATAGAGTAGATAGCTTTATCATCTAGTGCTTCTCTTTTGGTGATGCTTGCATAAGATAAGGCTAAAGTTTCTAGCTTTTTGCCTTCGTCCTTGGTCGAGGGAGGTTTAGGTCTTATGCCTCTCAAAACAACGTTCCACTACAAGGGATCCTTGGATCTGATGGATGCTTTTATCTTGTTTTTCTAGATGCTGTAATCTTTTCCATCGGGGTATAGAGGCCTTGTGTCACTTTGACCTTCCATCAAACCTAGTGCAATGTTGCTAGCCATTGAAAAATCGTTAACTTAGAAGTAATAAAGCACTTCTATTAAGAGTAACCGGGCTTTGATACTAATTGTTATAACTAAAACTATCACCTAGAAGGGGTTTGAATAGGTGATTTTGTGGAAATGAAAGAATTTAAACATATATTATAGTGAGACAACTTCTAATGAAGCTGTTAGATCTTATCGGAATTCTATCTCAATAATTAAAAAGGAGTAAATGATAGAGAATTATACACAAAAGTTTATAGTGGTTTGGCTTTTGCAAACTTACGTTCACTCTCCCTCATTACAGCCTATTAGCTGGAATTTACTAATAAGAACTGATCAAAGGTTACAAGAGCTGAGCCAAGAACACTCAGGTTTGTGTGACCCACTCCTCACACACTCTTAGCCTCTAACAGGTTACACAATTTCGCTTATAGAGACGAATGTATAAGATCACAAAGCACTCTTTAGATTTTGGAATTAAAAACTTCAATTCTCGTGAATGTGAATTATATTTCCTTCAACTTCAAAACCTCCTCGTATACTTCTCCTAGTACAAGCTGATCGTTAGACATATCTCCAGGAGAATTATCCAGCTAATCTACCCGTTGGCTTAAATCTCATCGAGAAGATTTGATTATTTCAAGATCGCCGAAGGTGAAACTTCTCATATTTTCTATTGCCCATACAGCAGTCTGGGTTTTCAAAAGTTGAGTGTTTAGAATTGGAAAGAATATTTAGCCTCAAATAAGATGTTCCAAGAAAGTTGAATCTTCAATAGAAATTTAGGAAGACTTTCCTTTTGAAACTCCTTATAAATATTGCAAGAAATCCAACCAATTGTCACTAGTTGTTGCACAATATTTTAACTCCATCCTAGCCATTTGAAGGAAGGAAAATAACCGATGATTCTGATTCTAATTGACATCATTTAATCATGTCCCATCAGACTTTCCACCTGAAAATACTTTATATCATAATTTAAGTCTCTAAGTTTTGTCGGTCATTAAAATCACTTAGAGAATGTTTTCTCAACACTGATAAGAGCGGCAAAAAAAGTTTCACCTATATAAGCTCAAAATGTCATGTATGATATTTTTAACTTGATTGCAATATCGTGCCTTGTTTGAAGTCATCTGCAATCTCGCACAATGTTGAACATTCCACATGCTTAATACCGCAAATTGGCTCAAGGTAACTATTGGGCTTTTGTTTGAATCAAGCACACCACAAAGATTTGATTTTCTTCATCATCAAGTGTCAAAAAAAAGTTTTTTATTTTATTTTATTTAGACAAGTCACCCAAATTTAGGACTTGGATTTTACTTGATCCATGAGATTAATGAGATATCTTGTAAGTCGATTTTTATTTATCGAGAATGATCCTTTTTCCGCCATGAAAAATATCGTGAAATAGATTGTTACATTCCCTCGCACACTCCACGAGTCTTCCTCTCTATGAAGCCTCACTTTCTCCATGAGCTTGAATTTGTCCGTTTGAGTCCGGGAAATGAGAAGGGGAACCGTATCGCTTTAGGAGACTTGAGACCTCACTTGGCCGAAAATAATGATGGGATAAAAAAGCACACCACGAAGACCTTGGAATCACGAATTATTTTAGATGGTGAAATAATTAGGATATATTTGGGATACTTTCTTATTTAAAAAATATTAGAATATTTTTGTTGTTTGTCAATATCTTTTAAGATTATGCTGACGTCATAGAATAGGATTGCACACACCAGCACTGGTTTGTTGCATGCTCTCTGCATTGGACTAATACGCCCCTCCCTTGAGAGACATTATTGGAGGACAAATGGTCCAAACCCCGTCCATTTGGTATTTTTATCCAAAGCCATATATATATATATATATATATATATATATATATATCTGTTATCTCATTTTTAGGAGCGATTCATCACGCAACATATAACTCTCCGTTGTACTATACTTTCTAAGTGTGCTTACTCACCCTTCTTCCTTACCATAGCAAGTTTTTGTGAAATAACTCTTATGCGAAGAAAAAAGGTGTTAAGAGATAGACCCTCCTAGCCCAACTCTAGACACTCTAAGATCATTTTTCAAACCTGCTTACATTTCAAGTCAAGAGATAGATAAATAGACACATCCCATTACACTAATCGGGGGCGTTCTTAGTAACTGAGGGGGTCAAAGATCAATAAATGAGTTATTTATCATTTTAAGCATTTGTCGTACTGCTAGATCCAAATATTATATATATATGGACGTCGATGACACTTTTGAAATGATTGTCGCATTATTGTGCATTACTCCACGAAATTATTCCGGTCATTTGCCCATAGACGAGGCCACCTCTCCCCAAACTGGGTCCATTCACCTCCTAGACTTATGTTGGATTTGCTATGTACAGATGCCCTTGTTAAGGGCTGTTCCTTTTTCCCTACTTAAATGGAATTATCCTATCTTTCGACAAAATATATATATGGATAAATTAACAACAGTTGGATGCAATTTTAAATTTAAGTAATGAAGAAAAAACTTTCTCTCTCTCGCGAGTGGCGACGCACCAATCATTCCGTCACCTATGATTTCTACCGCCCATGGAGTGATCAACCTCGTGATCAGGATCACCATCGCCATCTATTCGCATTCGACTAATTGTGATCGGACTAATAAAGAATATTCCAACAAAAAAAAGTGAGATATATGGATGCCAGCCTTAATATTTAAATTAGACATGACATCAAAATCAATCTCCTAGGATCTTGGAAAAAAGAAAATTTTTATTTTTAATTTTAAGAAAAAGAAGAAACTCCAAATCCTTGGATAATAATAATAACAATATAGCGAAATTCTCCCCGTAAATTAATTATCATTACCGCGAACTGGATTTTATGCCACACGCCACTTCTGACGCGGAGCATGAGCCGTCGCATGAGCTGGCCTAAAGGGCACAAGCTTCCACCTCTCAAATTGATTTTTGTGGTAGTCCCGCTTCGATCTCAATTTAATTTACTTTGACTCAAAGACAATTATTGTTCTCGAAGTACCGAAAAATTTCACTCCAGGAGAACCTAATATTTTCACAGGGCACAAGCTCCAATGCACTGTACTAAACGCATCCTAATTCAAAGCATTTTTTTAAAAAAAAAAAATTCATCACATTTTATAGATGAAAAAAATGCTTCGAAATATTTTCATACATACAGAAATTCCTTAAATTATTTTCAATTAATAATGGCTATGCAAAGGATATTTTGACATATACTTCGTACGAAAGAGTAAAGATGGATTGATGGACATGTCAAAGATGATATATCGTAGTATCATAAGAAGATGATAAAACTAAGGCCATAATCCCCTAAAAAATCCTTAACTATATAGGTCTAGTCTCAATTATATGCCGAATTTTTTTTAAAAAAAAACTCTCAACTTTAATTTCAGTTCGAAATATGCTTCGAACATTTTTTTTTTGTCTAAGAAAAACCCCAACTTTTTTTTTCATGTCCCAAATCCAGCCCCAAACTTTAATTCTAGTCCCAAATCTGCCCTCTTTTGCCTTATATCCAAAAATTGCCATTAGTCATCCTTAATTTCCATAATTTTCATATCAAAGAAGGGTTTCATTTTAGAGATAATTTTCCACGTCACTTTGTTGATGTAGATTCATCACTGATGCGGAAATGCCACATTTTTTTATATCAAACAACTAATAGCATTTTTTTCTTTTATTTTACAGGTTTTGAATGAAAGCAAACTTAAGATTAGATTGAAAGTTGCTGATTTTTTATGCAAGAAAAGTTCGAGGCAAATTTGGAACTAGAATAAAGTTGATATTTTCTTAGACAAAAAGTCCGACATAGATTTGAGACTAAACTTAAAATTGAGGACTTTTTCAAAGACAATAAAAAGTTTGGAACGGACATAAATTTTGGGATTTTTCAAGACAAAATTTTTGGGCAAAATTGAAGCTAAATAAAAAAAAATTGAGATTTTTTTCTCAGGGGATTAGGCGTATAATTGAGTTGTGTGATACAGAATATCTTCTAGAAATAATGATGCAATCAAGCTTGGGCTATAAGAGGCAAATTATTGCTTTTGGAGAAGGGAAAGCGACTCAATCCACTCGTTAGAACGTGACCGCAATTTGGTGTTCTAACCCGGACGAAGCACAAGCAATAAAGATTTTTATGAGTTTTCTTCCATGTCATGTCAAGCCATTGATCCAAAAAGGGTAAAGCAAACCCAAAAAGAAGTTTTGTCGTCAGGCATAAGAAAGAAAACTATTTAGGTAGCCAAACTTGGAAAGATCTTTATTGAGATTGACCCATAAACTAGACATATGTTTGAGAATTTGCATATAAAGTCACAATCCAATATGGACAATACTTACTAGTGGATGTGCAAACGCGTTGCAGGTGTGCAGAAATTAACGTTTGAAGAATTAAGTTTGTCGCGAAATATTTGAATAATTTTCAATTTTTAGAATACTTTTAAGTAATTGCCCATAGACAGATTTCAATCTCAGTTTAAAATAAAAAAATTAATTTACTCATTTGTCCATAGACACAATTTTCGCAAAATAAGTGACTAATAATATAATAAAACGGATTAAAAGTAATCCCTCACACAAACGGTATAAGAATCGTCATGTGTCCATAATAATATGCTATTTACATATCTTGTAGACTATGATTTCGGCTATAGCATAGCATGTATAATGGGAAAGGGAATATTTAATTGTTAAATGAAGAGGATCTTCATCTAAAAGTAAACATGTAAACAAGTTGGCCCGATCCTTTCAAATTACATATCGAATATTCCCTTTAATTGCGTAGTTTTGTTACTGAAGTTCTCGTACTTGTACATATAGAACACGTCGTTTCCATTTAGGATTTTGCTTTTTAACAAAAAGAAAAGGTTTTATAATCAAACGGTTTATTCATATATTAATCATTGTACTATCTTTATTTGCGAAATTACTTCATTTTTCAACTTAATATCTTATATATACCATTAGTCAAGTACTACTCGTGAGATTAAATATGACAAATGCACTTGTATATTTAAGTTTAATTATAATCAAATCAAATCTGTAGTGTAGACGTAACATTTCTAATACCCTCGATTTCTTGATAATTTGAGATAATAAGAAGTGTACACGAATGTACATAGTTATAAATTGAGAAATTTTGACAAATTTATGTGACCCAAATGGATATAATCTAATATGGAAAATTTTCTAAATTAGCATTTGATGGAAAATCAAAGAAATTTCATCTTTTAATTTGGTCTTATGTGTTTCGAATGACTTTTACTTTTTACTTTTCGTATTTTTAAAATCTTGCGGCTACCTAGATTTGACTTTTTTGAGCTGAAAAGACTTGAAACTTTTACACTATACATATGATACACAAGTTTTCAGAGTAATTTTTCTCTAACATTTTAAAATGTGAATAATACTATAATTTTTAGGGACAAAACCAAAAAGGTACTTTTTGTTTATGAAAATTAAAACTGAACACTCCTGAACCAGAAGTTCAGAGGTGGCGATGGAATTGTATTTTTTGATCGTATTTTCATATTGTATCGAATTACTATTAGAGGTTGTACATCCATGAAACAACTTCAAGATAAGATACATTCTGAATGTGATAACATCCACTTTTACCAGTGCAAGAATAAATGATAATGAAAGCCAATGAATTTGTTAGCATTTATACCATGCATTCCACAATTCATTACCATGAAGCACAAGAAGCCCCAATTAAAGCCATATCTAAATTTTTGCCTGAAAAATTGTAAATATACAGTCATATACTCTTTTCTGTATACATTCCACATCTATCACCGTTAATTTGGATAGTCGGTCAAATTTTTAATTTGCAACTACCAAATCAATGGTGCTGAAGATAGGTTATGTATGAAAGAAACTGTACGAATTATGTATCGTATACAAATCCAAGTTTTGCTTAGGTCAATTGAATAACCAAACGAGCTATAAAGCCAAAGCAGCCGTGAGCCGTAAGAAAAGGGGGAGCTGTTTTATTTAGGCAGCCGACTAAGAGAGAGAAAGGAACGCAAAAGAAAAGAAAACCCCGCACTCAAGAACTTGTAGAGAGAGAAATCAAGAAAAGGAAGAAGATACATGGGACCACACTCAATCCCCCTCTTACAATAATCATACTATGACAAAACATCATAAACAATCACAAAGTGTGCTCACTACGGTTCAGATTCTCCAAATTCTTTCACCTTCCTCTATCTCTCTCCACCATTACCACCACCACCACCTATAAATCCCTTCCCATTCCGACCCTTCACCACTAATCCATCCTCTCAATCCCTCACCTCTGTACCTTGTTCATATCAGCACACTTCCCATCTCTCGCTCCTCAATCTTTATGGATTTCGAATTTCAAGAATCCGACATAGTTTTCACCTATCAAGATCAAGCAACGACGGATCAGAGCAGCGACAAGGACGAGCATGACTACTACAGTTTTTGCAATACATTGGTGGTGCCGATTCGTGATAATTCGTGGGCTCATGGCAAGTCAAACAAGAAGAAGGCCAAGAAGAAAATGACAAACTCATCGCCGGTCGATATCCCGGAAACTTTCATCCGGTCCCCTGAATCTGACTATGCGTACGAGGAGGGGGACGACGAAGGAGAGGTCGTGCCACCGCACTTGATCATCAGGCGGCGCGTGGCCATGAGGATGGCGTCCTCAGTATGCTTTAGCCATGGGAGGATGCTCAAGGGGAGATATTTGAGCGAAGTGCGGAATTCAATTCTTAGAATGACCGGCTTTTTGGAATCATGAGAAGTCTCTCTTAGAGAATTCATCATTTTTACCCTAGCGCACACAAAAAAATGGCAAAAAAGGGGAAGGAAAATGTCAAAAAAGAGTGACGATGTCCTTTTCTTTATTTCATCTCCATTTTCTTGACGTCTTCTGAGTTTCATTTTCAGAATTTCATTCAGTGTAACGGAATGAAGAACTTTGGATTCAAAATCGGAAAAGTGTAAATGTGGGTTCTGGCGCAATTCAGTTTTCTTCCTTAAAATTCGTGTACAGACAGCTTGTTGCATTGACGTTGGGTTTCATGTATATAGTCCGAAATCCCTACCTGAACAGCTGGTATCCGAGGGAGGGATTTTCTTTATTGTAGGTCATATAATTGTATAAATAGCGTGGTTGAAGGTATTGTAGGTCTTTGGAGAGGGGAAAAATGGGTAGAGCAGGTCTTGGGGGATATTTAGTTTAAATTAGAAGTCATTAATATATGTATGCAAATAATAGTAGAAGTATGCAAAATTGTAACAAAAAAAAAAAAAGTCTGTCATGTCCTTTCGTATATCAAATATTGTAATAAATTATCCTCGTAATTACAAAAAAGTTCTCATCTTAAATTATTATGAATTAAATATACGACTATCATTGTTGTGAAGTATTAGTATAATAACCACCGAATTTAATATAGAAGGTTTGTCTACTAATAAAAGAAATAATGGATGATTCTGGGTTGCTACCTGTCTGCGGTTTGGAAGATTGCTCTAATCATCTAAGCAGAGTTGATTAACTCGAGGAATATAAATAATCTGTACATGAACCGGTATGATCATGACTTTTAATCTTATCCAATGGAAGATGTAGATTGGGCTCTTTTTAGTGCAAAAAATAATGGGTAATGTGGCACGTGTTATTTAAAAATTATGAAAAAAAAAAAGAATTCTTTCTTTATTTTTTTTGGTAAAAAAGAAAAAGAAAAGAGTATTCTTTCGACCGATACTTTATCATCAATGTTAAAAAATCATAGTTACTAGAAGCATTCATTTTTATGAGATTGTAGATAAGCATAGCGAGGAAAGTAAGTAAAAGACGACAAGATTCTTGCACGCTTCGGGTCATGATTGCCTAGGGCTTTACTACGTTGTCTTTCGTTCATGCCCGGATTTGGATGCATGTGATTGTCACTTTCATGTTGAAGAAGAACAAAACTAGGCATCACAATCACATGTTTCATGTTGTCATGATCAAGCAATAGAGGATACATTTAACATTTTCAGAATTTTAATAGTAACTAGTTGGTTGATGAAAATTATTTTCTAAAATTGTTTTAAGACTTTCGGGCGTTTGAACGACGGAAAATTATTCAATTGACAGAAAGCATATTCTATCAACTAAAAACAACAAGTTTAAGTTATAGGAAAACAACTTCTCTTTCCAATAAGAAAGATATCATTATACTTGATTTTTTTTTTATCATTTTCGATAAGTCTCACATGTTTTTTTTTTTTTTTTCCATAAATATTGTCTATCATCCCTTGAATACTTCACCTATGCTCATGTTCTTCTACATTTTCCCAAAAACATAATCATATATGATGTTTTTACAAATACTTTTTCACAATTTATTTCCTTTTTTTTTTTTTTTTGCAATTTTTGCTATTTTGATGGATTGCATGATAAACAAAGAATATATTTGGATTCTAGTTTGTTGGTCCTTACATATCATTTCTAACGATACAAGCAGCTTACGTAGATTCGCTTATTATCAAATATTATATTATCGAAATTTTTAACATAATTTCATTACCGATATACTCCAAAAAATGATTTACTTTCTCTGAAATTGAATTTCCTATAAGCACTTTTCAGGACGAAAATTTTTCTATGAAATAAACGTACTTTAGAAAAGACGAGTTCCTTCAATTGCTTGCATTAATGAACAACTATCAAATTAGTCACTACCTATTTCAGATAAAAGATTAAAACAAATTCTACAAAAATAAGAAGGGACAAATTACCAGTCAATAATCTCTCTCCCTCTCTCTGTCTCATTTTCACACCAACGTACTGTTTGAGTGCATGTCAAAAACACAGATAATAAAAATAAAATTAATTTTGATTACGAAATAAATTTCAAATAACTCGTATCTTACCCATATCTTTGACTCTCGACGTGGCATTTTTAGGTTTCTTGAGGCAGATGGATTGAGTCCCCGCATCGAGCGCAGATCAATGGGCGGCACGGCGTGAAAAGCGCGAGGCCACGTGCGGACACACGGCTTCCACCTAATGATGACCCGCCTCGCCGTGCGCAACGCGTTACAAAGCTCGTCCGAGAAGGGACCGGATAACGTCAAGCTCATGCAACCGGCATACGCGGACAGCATCGCGGCCAGAAAATTCTTGCAGCACCATATTTTATCAGCAACCCCCGAGCTAAAATAAGATTTTACGTGTTCTACATTGGAATTTAGGGCTTCAGGGTGTCGGATTTTCATTGGTTAACTTCTATTTTGGGACAGAGTGCGTGTGTTTTATCTGTTTCTATATTATAATAACCGAGTTGCAGATAAGGAAACAGCAAAGGGACGGCGACATGCGAGAATGAAGAAGAGGAGAGAAGAAAGTCAAACTGGTTTTTTATTTATTTATCTATTTTGTGTGTGGGTGTCTTGAACTTCATGACCCAATCAACTCCAAAGACTTTGAGAGAAATTGAATATAGTGAGTTTTGAAGCAAGTGATTGGTCGTTGGGATGCAAATGGATTGGCATGACGAATGCTAATTCTTTTGGAGACTTGTCGACTTCAATTTGGTTGGTAAAACATTGGGAAATGAAATAGTTGGTCAAGATAAGATGGGTTGAAAATTGCTAGGAGGAGAAAACTTTCTATATAAACACCTTAAGCTCACCCGGATCCTAATAATAATAAATAACCTGAGAAATGGATTCCATCGTCTTTTTCCACCTTTCACTGAACTGCCAAGAAAACAAAACCGGACTATCATTTTGAGCAAATTAATTGCCTTGAAAATTTTCATTTTCATTCTCTTCTGCTTACTCAATTACTAGTCTAGTTTTTAATGAAATTATTAAAACTTCTAGTGTTTGAGATCCCTTTACCCAATATGGCAATTGAAATGACACTTATTATACAATATCAAACTGTAGACTACATATGAATGTGATCAGGATGCTTTATCAACAATCGAGTAAGTCAAAGCTTCTAAAAATGAACTTGTTCAAATATTTTTAGTTTTGTGTTTTTAGAGAAATAACTCAATTTTTTTCTAGATAGAGAAGAGGGCTACTAAAAGAAAGGGAGGACATCTCGATCAATCATATAATCATAGCGTCGAGTGAAAAGAAAGGTTCACCTTTCGAATAAATTGTATCTGATGATGAATCCAAAAACTCATGATAAAAAATAAACACTTGAGAAGATGGAAAATTGGGAGTGTAGAAACCAAACATACCCAAGCAATGAAACGTTGACCCATCCATCACCAGTAAGTAAACTATTCCCTTGCAATGGTTTCTTCAGAATCGTTCTTCCACGTGGCTTAATGTTCTGTGGTTTTCATACAATTAGTTTTCTCGTGAATCGCTTGCTTTATTCTTTGAAATTAGGGTTCCACATAGGGTCGAGGTTGCTATCACAAAAATGATGAGCAATCATTTTATGCACTCGAAAATAATGATGATCTGGTTTTGAGAGAGAGAGACGTGATGGCAAGAGTTGCCTCCAGTTTGCGCTGCTAAATACAATTGGCCTATGACCTTGTCCTTTAGTTTTGATTGCATGGGTTGAGCAAGCTCATGAGCTTCGAGATGATATCTACACCAGTCATATTCGGAAAGCTAACTTATGGAATATACAACTGAAAAAGTTATGTTAAGATATATTAAAATTAGGGAGAATTATTAAAAAATTTAAATGTATTGTAATTATGTCAATTTAATAAATAAATATATATATATATATATATATATTGCCAATTGAATCCTAAATTTTTTTATTTATGCTAATTCAATCATTCGGATCAATTTTGGCCGAAAATGGATAATATGGATATCAACTACTTGTCTTACATGACAATTGATATTACTATGAATAATTTTTAATAATATTTTAATATTTGTTTCAATTTTTTTTTTTTTTCTTTTCATTTTTTGCTTTTATCCCTTTCCTATCTTCGATTTTTAGATGGTTAGGAAACCTCTCCAAAGAAAGTTTGATCGACATGACGACAGCTGGGGTTGATCATCTATTGAAAAAAGATTTCCCTTCTTCCTCTTGTTGATCGTTGGATCAATGATCAGTTAGAGGTGAGGGTCGATGAGGTTGGCCTTGCCACCAACCACTCGTGACAATGAGTATTCAAAAGATGAGTGTACTTGAGTACCTAGAGGTGTTCGATGCCCCTGAGCTTCAAATATGAAACAACGCCACCTTCGACAATGGAGAATCCAAAGATTCCACTGCTATCGCCATTAAGGACTCTTGGCCTTCCATCGATCTTGTCTTCATAAAACTCTATGAATCGCTTGAGTCGGACGATTTTACAAAGAAAACCGGAGTCGCAAGTGCGCCAATTTCAAGTTTATTTCGTATTTTCAATCTTTTTTATGTGGGGGCACATCAAAATTGGATTTACATCGTTTAGTAAATAGATTTCACATCGTAGAATCCGATGCATTGATTTTTTGTTTACATTGTTTTAGAGATTGTGGGATATTATTTGATATTGTAGTTTAATTTTTTAGTAGCTGGCAAATTAGATTAGATTAGACTAGACAATAGATAATATTTTTAGATTTTTCTAATTTACATCTCCAAGTAATTGTTTCCTATAGCTTGAATTTCTCTCTTTAGGTTTTTAGTTGTAACTATTGCTTCTCATTTCATATGGAAATAACTTATCCTTCTACCATATAAAATATTGAGAGATTATCTCTGTTGCACTTCTGCGTGTGCGCCCTTCGGGCGTGTGTTTACAATGAGCATCTGAAAGGTGTGGAAACATTGAAAGGTTTGGCTCATCAACGAGCGTCTCAACAGGCAATAAAACAACGGCCGGATGCGATGACTATCCGATCCAAGGCTTTTCACCTAGAGAGACAATCCGAACGAGGTGACAAAGTGGCACCAGGAGGGAATCAAGCCCATGGCCAACCGTTTGACAAACCTGCCCCAGAAGTTAGGAACATCCAACATCAACCCTACCTCAGGGAGATTTTCTTGATGATCACGACGAGTACAGAGTTCACAGAGGCTATGGCAGTCGCTTATTATCGAGGTCGTGATACATGCTATGGACATAATGGTCTTCATGGTGAGATTCACGTGGAGATTACAAGCAAGATTATGACCATCAATGAGCAAGAGAGTTGTATAAAACATGTCCCATGCAACCATAAAAGAGTGGTCTAGCAGTACGCTAAGGAGAGAAAAAGAAAAGCAGTACATAACGACTAAAGCCCGAGTTTTACATGGATCAAGCCCAGAAATTACACTACTGGAAAGAAGACCTTGCATCATAGTCATACAACAGCGACCTTTTTAAGTGTCTGACTAAGGATCAATACAAGTTTAGAGAGACTGCTATGCAAGCACAGACTTACACAGATACAGAAAATAGTAGATTAGGTGTAATATCGAATGTAAGGACAAGTTCAGTACCTCTCCGGATCATCATGTTGCCCACTACCGTCAGGACTTCTCATGATGCCTGCGTGAGAGAGCAAAACCCACACGTGAGTCACAAACTCACCCCCTGTGGAGAGGTACTTAGCGTGAGCCCCGACATCATTTGAAGGAGCCACATACAACATCATTTCTGCCCAGAAGTCGGCCAAGATCGTCCAAATATACTCATCATCTGTTGCTTCAAAAAGTTGCCTTGTTAGACAAGCGCCTTGACCCACAATTGTTTTGCCGTATTGTTCATTGTCAAGGGCCTTCAGCTTTTGAATCCTCTCATCCATCAACATTGTGCTTCCCCCAAATAACTCCCTAGCTTCTTTCACAACACGACCGAATATGTATTCAGATCTGTAAGGGTGAGTGGGTAGTAGTTTTGGGGCAAAAGCAACTAAATAAGCAAGATATTTCGATAGCGTAGTTGCTATATTGAAGTTCTCCCTTTGTCCTTGTGAAACAAGAGGAGAAGGTACTGCCCTCCGTTGTTCATGCTCGTAGATACTGGTCGCTATGTGCCAGACCATTATAACATGAGTAGTTGACTCGAGATTGCATGCCCATGAGAGCTGATCAAACATGTTGTTGCGTCTCAAAGAAGCTCTCCCATTCTCCAAGTTGCGGGTGCCATTGTTCATTAGAGACCGTGCGATTGCTTTCATTACCTCTTTGGACAATTTGGTGGGAGCAATTACCTGCTGACCATCCCTTGTCTGATCAAAATACTCCTCGGTAATGCTATTATATATCAACTTTGGCGGACGATAGCTGCATTTTTCCAGAAGTGAGTATTGCTGAAGTTGTCCTCCCCATGGTTTCCGGAGCTTAATTCCACACATTATCTCGATAACCTTCTCTGCGATTCTGTTTCTTTGGCACCACTCATTTCGAACGTATGTACATATATATGATACCTTGGCCCATTCTGAGAAAACCCTGATGCCAAATTGGACAATCTCGATACCAAGGATCGCGATCATCATGAAAGAGGTTACCAAAGCATCATAAGGGGACCATGTGCTTTCAATTTGAGATGTTTGGTAACTTGATATTATAGCCAGAGAGAGAGCAAGCAAACCGACCAGTAGCAGTACTTCCGATATTATATGACGGGGACTGGGAATAACCGAGAAGTTGGTGTAGAATAGATCGAAAAGAAATGCAAGTTCTACCTCAACTACTCTGAAAACTCGCTCGTAACCATTTGCTTCAGAATGTAGGCTATGATGAATCAGGGACCATAACTTGTCGTGAGCTTCTTGGGGCAACGAGTAGCCGGCAAATCTCAGACAGATAAGCTTGAAGAGCGAAAAAGAGAGGCAAAGATCCTTGAGTTTGCCATCTGGGTCTCCTTCTCTCGTGCTTAAAAGCCTCCCACTGCAATTCCAAACCTTTTCAACGGTGATAACATCATCCATCATAGGTAATGGTATTCGATACTCTGGTGCTTCTCCCTCAAAAAACAGTGACCGTTGCCTCCAATATGCTGGTAAGAACCACAAGTAGTCCTTTGTCTCTTTTGTCTCCCTCACGAAGTACTTGTAACCTCGCAGAGAAGATGGATCAACTTGGTTTGAATCGCTGTTTTGGTGCTCGGTTTTCATGTAGTCGGCTAACAAAATACAGTTCTTCTGCATCACATCCTTACTTGCTGACATCAAAGCTCGGACTCTTTGGTCGACTTTCACGAACACCAAAAGTAGAAGATATAGCAGTGCGTTCCATGCGGGCGTGTGGGTACCAATGACCCACCCCACTAGAAAAGAATTACCGAATATCTGGATATTAATTGACTTCCATCGTTCGGCATCCTCAAGGCTGTGTACCGTGTAGGAATCAGCGCCTCCAAGAACTATCAGCAAGAAAACTGCCCCCAGGGGGAATAACTCTTTGCAAAACTTAGCATCTTGGATGAGGCCCAGAGTGTATGTGACCCCAGTGAATGAAATGGTATAGGCTGCGAACCCGACCAGTGTGAATGCGCCGTTTGTGCAACATCGCCTGAACGCCCCAGAGACACCCAAAAAGATTAGAGAGCAAGCTTGGAGGACCAGCAGCGCCTCGATGGTTATAACCGTGCGCTGGCGACTATCCTGCTTATCCGCCGAGGGCCCTACCCAGCAGGGAGGCTCTACCGGCGCCGGGTAGGGCGCTGGCATTGACATGTTGATCGAGGCAAGAGAATCACCTGTTGTGAAAGGAAAAGAAAAAGATTGTTAGAAGATCATAAAGGCACCAGGATGGAGTCTATTAACAAAAACGAAGAAGCTAAAGTCCTTCACAGCGGGATGAAATGGAAGCAGTAACAGAGTCCAGTTTTACTTTTTGACTCTGAAAGAGAAAGGACTTTAAGTTTTGATTGAGAAGAAGTAAACAAACAAGTGTAGTAGCAGTAGTAACAATAACAACAACAATTTATTTACTATTATGTAAAATAAAGAGGGCCTCCTACTTTTGAAAAAAACACAATTCTTGTTTTTTTCCTCAAATATCCTCAATTAGTTATTTTATAAGTACTCTGTCAATAAAAACTCTCTGTCCATACTATTCTTACTTCTTCTTTTTTCAACTTCATGTATTTTGTCCAAATTATGTGAATTTATGGTCTTCAAGAGAATCCATTGTATTCATTCCACATTGTTGAGACCTAAATTTCGGGTGCACCACCTAGAGTTTAGGTTAATGGACTACTAGCTCTAAACTTAACTCGCTCTCCCAAGCTCATATCAATTTGCGACTTATGTTTAAATATTTAACATGCAAAAGGAAGTCGACACTAATCAGTTTACGGTAGGTCGATTAGACACCTAAATAAAATAATGGGAAAATGACTTTGAGTACGGTAACTTGATTACACTAGACTTGTCTAATGCCTTTTAGGTACCTTTCTTTTTATTTCGGAAAAAATGTTTTGCAGGCAGTTTGAATTAATTTTCATTCACTTATGAGGTGATCATGCGTGTGAGCAAATCACCAATTTAACACTCAAATAAAGCAATGACCAAGTTGCAGAACTTACCTCATAGCAACGAAAGCATATGCGATGTTATATTAGAATTCATATCAGTAGTCCTATCAGCAGTCCTAGATATGATTTCTAATTAATATGCAATCATTTAATCTTTTTCAAGATTTTCTTTTATTTAAATGAAGCCTAGAAATTACATGCAATGCAATGCGATGACGTACAAAATGACATGCAACATGCAACCTAACATGCAAACTATATGTCACGCGATATTTATTAAATGACCTAATCCTAATGATGGACAATTTCTAACTAAATGGATCTAGTAACAATTTCATCAAATGATATACATTTCATGAATCTAATTCTATATGACGTGCATATGATATATATATATATATATATATATATATATATATATATTTCTTATTAAGCATGCAATTTATCCTAATATGCAATGACGTGCAAAAAAGACCATAATCCTAATTTTTTTTCTTTTTTCTTTTATGAAATTCGAAATTAAAATTGCCAAATAATTAAACATGCAATTCAAATTTAAAAAAAAAAAACTAACCTCTTAAATGAATGCATTTTTTTTTTTTTTTCAAATTCGAAATAAAATCCATATTTTAAATATACAAGATAACTCTAAAACAAGAAATATTTTAAAACAAATCTAATCTATCACAGATTTTATTTTTTTTATTTTTTTTTTACGAAAACAAAATTGACTCAAACCACATAACGGCAAATCAAAGCAGGATAAGATTAATATCCAAAATCGACGAACCATATCTCGCATACATGAGATCGGGTTGATCAATTTCGAATAAATCGCGAATCGAATCTCAAGCCGATTGGCGATTTTTCAGGCGATTACGAAGTTGGATTTTAGGTGCGAAAATCGACTGTCAAATCCTTAATTTGAGAGGTTATTTCATGTCGGGAAATCTCAATCTTACATTTAAGGAATAATTCTACTAAAAAACAAATAAAGTGAAATAAAATAAAATAAAAATAATAAAGTATAAAATAAAATGAAGTAAATAGAAAAAAAACTACCTAATTTGATTTTCCTTTATTTGTTCCAAACGAGGCTAGGCAACTCGTGGTGGTTCGCCGGGGGTGATGGGTCGCCAAGGGGTTGGTGCGCTGCAGGCGTTGGGTCGCTGGTCGGAGCGGCACGGGTGGAGGAGCAGGCAGCTTCGCTCGGAGGAGGCTCGGAGCGGATCTGCTGGGCGTCGGACGAGCAAGCGGGGGGTGAACGGCAGGCAGAGCTCGGCGGCTGTGGCAGCGTTGGTTCGCGGCTGAGGAGCGGCGTCGGGCTGTGACAGAGGAGCAGTTCGTCGGGCAGAGGGTGGAGCAGCTCGACTCGGGCTCGAGCAGAGGGAAGCTCAGCGATCGCGGGGTGGACGATCGGCACGGAGACGCGACGGAGGTGCGGCGCTGGGCTGGGCAGATCGCGGACAGAGCAGGTGCGTCGCTCGGGCGGCGGTGGCTCGGCAGCAGGGGAGCTCAGCGACCGGTCCTGGCGTCGCGATCTGCAGCAGTGGTGGGCGTCGGGTCGCAGCAGGCGGAGCGGGTTGCAGGCAAAGGTGAGCGCGACGGTGGCTGGCGGAGCTTCGGGCTGGTGTCGGGGCAACGGCGTCAGGCGTCGGCGCTGCTGGCGTCGGGTCACGCGGCGCTGCTGGCGTCGAGTCGGAGCAGAGGCCGGAGAAGCTCAGGCGGAGGGAAGCACGTGCGAGCGACGGCAGCAGCGGGTCACGTGTCGTCGGGTGGAGCGGCGAGGCGGAGGCGTCCGGCGGGCAGAAGGCAGAGCGAGAGCAGACGGCAGCAGGGCTTCCCGGGGAAGAAGAACAGGTTCTTTCCTTTTTTTCAATTCTCTGTCTCCCTCTGTCTCCCTCCTGTCTCTTCCCTTTTCGCTCCCTCTTTTTGATTTTTTTTTTTTTCTGTCCCTCTGCTGCCGACCTCTTTCACTCCCTCTTTTGATTTTTTTTCTGCCCCTCTGCTGCCGACCTCTTTCTCTCTTCTTTCACTCCCTCTTTTTGACTTTTTTTTTTTTCAAGAAGAACGAGAAAATATTGGGTGGTCCGGGAGCTCCACATCAGCGTGGTCCCGGACCACTCACACGGCGCCACGTGGAAGGATGGCCCGCTTGCTGTCTTCTGCATTTTTGTTTTTCTTTTTTCTCTCACTAGCCTACACTAGCCTTCTCCTGGCCTTTCGACGAGCTATGCTAAGCTCACCAGAAACCTTTCCCTCTCGGGAAATTTGAAAAATTCGGCACACGCTCTCTCTCTCTCCCAAGAAAATAATAGCAATCCTTCTCTCTTACAAACTCTCTCTCTATTTTTCGTTTGACTCTCGCCCGGTTGCTCTGCCCTCCGCTTCTTCTCCGATCGGACGACGAAGCTGCCATTCGACGAATCACGCCACCGCCCCCGCTTCCGCATCTGCCTCGCGCTGCTCCTCCAGCGAACGACGGAGCCCGCCGTCCGACGAACCACGCCGCCGCACTTACGCATCCGCCTCGTCCGCCACCTCCGCATCTGCATTCTCCTCCGTCTTCAACGGCGACCGGGCTCTTCCTCTCCCAGTCGTCGTCCAGGGATGCGAGGGAGGCGGAAGCGGGACGGCCTCCCCAACCGGCAACGCGGTCGAGGGAGCTGAGAAGGAGGCGGCGGTGGAGTAGTCGAGGGACTTGACGTCGACGCGGCGAAGCCTGAGCTCGGGGCTCTTGACGCGGACGGTGAGGGCGAACCCGAGGAAGGCGGCGCGGAGGATGACGATCGGGGCGAGGGCGTAGACAAAGCATTTGCTGCTGCTGCGCCCTCTAGTTGCGGCGAGGTGGCGGCTTGGCGAAGTGGGCGAGCTCCACGTCGTCGCTCCGGAGGGCACGATTGGGCTGGTCGGATCTTCTTTAGGCATCACGAAAGTCGGAGTTCAAGTGAATGCGAGAGAGCATGGTACCGAAATCTCTTCGACATGATGGTCGACGCGGTGATCACGGCCATGGCGGTTGCGGGGCATGAGAACATCCCGGTGATTGTGGCCGAGACAGGGTGGCCAAACTCGAGCCCCGATGCAGCAGAGGTCAATGCCAACGAGCTCTACTCCGAAATGTACGTGAAGGGCCTGTTGGGGCACTTGAGGTCGGGGCAAGGGACGCCATTGAGGAAGGAAGGCGTTGCGGAAGCTTACGTTTACGAGCTGGTCGATGAGGAAGCAAAAGAGACGACGAGCAGCCAAGCTCGCACGAGGAACTGGGGGATCTTGTATGCGAATTTGAGCGAGAAGTATGAGGTCCAGTTCTCTTGTGCCGCCCGCTATTGTGGGTCGTTGGAGGAGCTGTTGATTGGGTTCGTGTTGATGCTGCTGATTCTGGTCTGGTTGATATGGTATATACCGAATTCCCCATGGTGATTCCGTTTCGACTGGGGTTTGATTTCGTTCTTGCTCTTTCTCTTCGATGGAGCGTGTCCCTCTCGAAGAAGATGATTTCTTCACGTCCGCGTTCTGGGTTTGAATCTTTGATGGTCTAAAGCACTTGCAGCCGGCTGATTCTGCTGTTTCGTTTTTTCTCTGTTCTTATGATATGATCTTGATCTTGATCTTGATGTAGTTCTTTTGTTCTTTTATGGGGGTTCTGGATGTGTTAAGAGATGGATTTGAAATCAGTGGTAATCGGATGAGAAGTGGAGTGATCTGGAATCTTGCTCGATCGAGCATATTCTTTTTGTCTTTCATTTCTTTCGCTAGCGAGGCAGAGGATTTATCTTGTTCTTTTCCCTACTGTTGTTTAGCTCGGAGCAAGAAGTTTCTGCAAATTTTAATTGAATGCCATGGCTCTGCCGCTGTTACTGGTTTCCTGAATGCGAAATGGGCGGAGTCAAATCGGATTTTCCGTAGCAGTACTTGAACTCAAGGTGGGAATTCGGAAGATTTATGCATGCTATCGAGAGTGTGTGGTAAACTGCAATGTCTCGTAAAGCTCGAATCATTCTAGTTCGCAAAACTAGGATTTTTGTACAACACTGCTATTTCTTACTGAAGTTGCGCATGAAACCCAAAATAAGCCAGCTGATCTTTCCTCATTGCACACCCCAACATATTCATACAAGCGCACAGACATGCACCCCTATTCACACGCGCAAGAGATTATGAGCTCACAGAGAGAGGGAGATTACATAATACAATCAATCGCTATTTACATTTGCAAGATTTTAGGAGTTAGTGTGGATGACCAGATCCAGATCCAGCAGAAAGTCTTAGGGGCGTTTGTTCAAAAGTTTGGGAAATCTTTCTTGGGAAATCGCAAATACCTTGAGGTAAATGGGTTTAGAAATCTTTAGATCTGTTTGCAAACTAAAACCTAAAAGTCTTTAGGAAAACGCAAGACTGCTTTGGTAAACATGTATTTGAAAAGCGCTTTTGCCACTAAATTAAGTTTTTAGTTTTAGTATTTCTAAAATTGCAAAAAA
The DNA here is from genome assembly GCA_014182715.1 of Eucalyptus cloeziana. Taxonomy (NCBI): domain Eukaryota; kingdom Viridiplantae; phylum Streptophyta; class Magnoliopsida; order Myrtales; family Myrtaceae; genus Eucalyptus; species Eucalyptus cloeziana. The sequence continues at coordinate 7,367,058 of CM024637.1, read as the reverse complement.
TAATAATAATAATGAGTATATAACATTTTATATTTTCATGTTGAGAGTAATGAAAAAATACATATTAGTAAATTTATTTAAAAATTATATTAAAAGAATTTAATTATAGATTAATATGAGAACGAGAAGTTTCCAACTTCTACCCTTCCTGGATGAGAGTCAAAGCGCGAACCAATTTATCTACCGCGGGATAGATAAGATTATCAATGAAATATTGTTTGTTGTTTATACAAATAAATCACGTTCGATGAAATATTCATGAGTTGATTTGAACGTCAGAGTATCGCAATGAGAAACTTCACAAATTGCATGTCAACACACACATACTACACAAAACAAAGATATTAACCAACTATAAAACCACAAAGATATTTATCAATTTTGAAACATATCTTAAGCGAAGGGCCAATAAACCCAGTTGAAAATTACACTAGAAAATTACCTCCATGTCATAAGAATTTCAAAAGAAACATTAAATTGGAATCATATTGAAAGTGGAAAAAACCAAATATCACAGCAACTTTGCTTTATTGCATGCATTTATATCATCAACTATGAAATTAACATATTGCTGAGTGGTTCTATCTATGTGAGTTACATGTTGATTTCTCCTGGAAAGGAAAGGAGAGAAGATCATTGCTGCTAGATGAGGAAAATGCCCAAATGCTTTTTACCAATACATTCATAGGGTAAAAAGCATAATCTGGTGGGACTCATGGGACAGATGAGCATGCAAAACTTCGGGTTCTTCCGAAACCCCATATTCAATTAGTACAGCTCCCTCAAACTTCAGTTGGCAAGAGGATTGCTGAAGAAGAATCGTCGAACGGCGACCCTGTGCCTCTTCACCACCGCAAAATGTACTCAATACAAGCAAGTCCTGCAAGCCAACTCCTGTCATAGCGGATGTTTTGACATGTGGACCAGCCTGAGTAGAATCGGCAACATTCTTTGTCCTCCATTCTGCCAAGGAAGGATTTGGTTCATTATTTGAAGTGTCCCCGTAGATCGATGAACCCCATTTTATACCATCTTCCTGTGATAGCCAGGTATCAGAATACTCGTCTTCTTCACTCTCAATAGTTTCTTCAAGCTCTCCTTCAGAGAGCCTATCGATAGATTCTTCACCTTCACCGCAATCATCCCCTCCATCAGGGATGACATCCTCATCTATTACATCTGTACATGTCGCTCCTTCACCATCATTAGCATCAAAATGACTTCCATCATCTTCTTGAAAAAATAACATGATGAACATGGCTCATAAGGACACGCAAAAACATTATAGTTGCATAAAAAATCCTTGATTATACTAGGTCATCCAAAACCTAGAACAACAGTGAATGTGCAAACTAAACATATCCATCATTGTGCAAAGATAGGCTTAAACTCTGCATGAGACGATTACATGATGAACATGGTTCATCATTAAAAATGTAAACTCATGCCACCTTGGCAATGATGAGTATTTCTTAATAACCAGAATCGCGCAACATAGATTCACCATCTAAGTAACCCATTTGTTTGTTTGTCCATCTTGCTTGGTCATTCGATATATTATCACAAAGACAAATATGAAGACCCCTATACAGTATGCAAAAGTTTGTTCTACTTTATCTTCCAGGCAATAGTTTATATATATAAGGCATTGACAGCCACAATGAAGAACCTCGAAAAGGTTAAGACCAGCCTATAATCACTCTCATGCTTGTAGCTGCTTCAATAGTAAAGTGCAAAAGAGAAAAAAAAAAACATAAAAGTTGGGCGTGTAGGACACTGGAGTGACCAAATCACAAGGAACAATAAGTACAATTAGCGTAGCAAGCGAACAGGATGGAAGAAAAGTGATGTCAAATTATTACAACAGCAGGACAATCAATTTCAAAAGCCATAAGTGCTGGTCATGCATGAAAAAAGAAAGGCAGAAACTTGAAAGGTTCCCATTCTTGATCTAAGAATGTGTAAAGTGCAGTCCCTGCAATGTCAGGAGGCCATATAGCTCATGGTTTATCAATTTTCACTTCTACGCACTGTTAATATTTTATCTAGTTCCTAGCAGCACATATTTCCAGAACGACCTACAGGTGGTTCCCTCACAAAGTTGATATAATCAACTACACATAAAGTCCCAGTTGCCAACCCTTGGCATGTTTCACAGATCACTTCAGATAGCTTCGCACGGACATTCAGAAACCAATCTATAGGAACGATTACCCCATCCATCTTCCTACAAAGTTCTAATCCAAAGTTGGCCACGATAAATAAGATTATTAGGTAGTTAATTGAATTCCTGACCAATCATCTCCAAGAAACACTCAGCCATTAACAAGAACCTCAGAGGAGCTACTATTTGCAGTAATTTGGCACGAATTGACCTATTCAAGACTCCCCTTCATCTCGAATCCTCATACAAGAAAGCAAAAAAAAAGAGAACAACCGCGACCATTTCTTTTCTCAACGATTACAAGGTGCCCTCATCTCACATTGACCTCAACCATCTACAGTCTTTCTTGAATACCCTGCAAATTACAGGGATGTCGAACCAAAACCCAACAAGATTACGACCCAAAAAGGGAAAAAAAAAAAAGGAGAGGAGGGCAAAGGAGCGAACCCAAGAAGATACATTCAAACCATGATCAAACACAGGACTCAAAACCCATCATCAGAGCCCTAGAACCCCAAATCTTGCCTCGTTCGAGAACGAATTCTAGAGACAATCATCAACGAAACCGAGCAATACCCTCGATAGAACAGAAGAGAGAGAGAGAGAGAGAGAGAGAGAGAGAAGTGCCTGCAGAACGGAAGTGGAAGGACAGGAGAGTACCTGGCCAGAGGGAGCAGCAAGCGAAGTGGAGTGAAGAGAAAGCGAAGCAGACCGAAGAAGAGGAAGAGAGCTCCGTCGAGGTAACGAGAGTTTATAGGGATCCAAAACCGAGAACGATCACTGTCGACGAGTTGCAGGGAGAGAGAGAGAAGGAGAAGGAAGCCGTCGAGTTGCAGGGAGAGAGAGCGACAAGGAAGAGAACGTTGCGTGAGAAAAGCCTCGAAAGAGTTAGGGTTTGTTTTGGATAGGATAAAATTGGAATTTTAATAAAGTTTTGAGGGTAAAATGGGTAATAAGTAAAAATTCATTAATCCTTTCCCTAAAGCATGCCGAAAATGCTTTGAAATCCAAAGGCAGTCACTGCTTTTGGAAGATTCCAAATGCAAATATTTTCTTAGAAATAAAGATTCAAAAGTTCAACCAAACACTCTTTAATTTTTCTCACTTTCAAAAGTTCGAGAGAAAGCTGAACCAAACACCCCCTTAGTCCTCTTTGTTTCCCAAAACCAAATGAATCTCGTCCTCAATCTTCAATCTGCTTCCTCTGTGGTGAGATGATCCTGAAAACATGCTCTTGGCCGGTGCAGTTGTCCACCATAACTACCCATCTCCTCTTCTTCCTCCACCCTCCGCTGCCGTCGATCTTGCCTCAGGCTTTAGCACCTTCCTATGCCGCCTCGAACGCCCTATGCGGGTCATCACCGGTGGAGGTTCAAAGAGCGACAGCGACGGCAGCGACAACACGATCCACTCGGACTTTCGTGATGCCTAAAGAAGATCCGACTAGCCCAATGGTGCCCTCCGAACCCCGCCTCCGGAGCGACGACGTGGAGCTCGCCCACTTCACCAAGCCGCCGCCTCGCCGCAACCAAAGGGCGCAACAGCAGCAAATGCTTTGTCTACGCCCTCGCCCCGATCGTCATCCTCCGCACCACCTTCCTCGGGTTCGCCCTCACCATTCGCGTCAAGAGCCCCGAGCTCAGGCTTCGCCGCGTCGACGTCAAGTCCTCGACTACTCCACCGCGGCCTCCTTCTCGGCTCCCTCAACCGCGTCACACGGTTGGGGAGGCCGTCCTCCAAAACACCAAGAGAGCATCTTCTCTGCCGGTTGGGGAGGCCGTCCGCTTTTTCGCCTCCCTCGCATCCCCGCATCGGCCGACAAGGATGACGACCGGGAGAGGAAGAGCCCTCGCCGTTGAAGACGGAGGAGAATGCGAGATGCGAGAGGTGGCGGACGAGGCGGATGCGTAAGTGCGGCGGCGTGGTTCGTCGGACGGCGGGCTCCGTCGTTCACCGGAGGAGCAGCGCAAGGCGGATGCGGAAGCGGGGCGGTGGCGTGATTCGTCGGACGGCGGCCGGGCGCGTTTGTTTGTGTTTACGTTTTTTTGTTCTAGGGAACGAAATAGAAAAAATTATTTACATTCCTAACAGGTTTTGAACAAAATGCGCGTTTGGTAAACTTGTTCTGAAATAAAAAAGAACAAAAACATGTTTGGTAAATTTATGTTTTTTTTTTTCTTTTAATTTTTTAATGTTTATTTTATTTTTATTTTTTTCTTTCTTTTTCTTTTTTTTTATTTTTCTTGCTTTGGCCGGTCGCCGCCTCGGCCCTCGCCGCCGGGTGAGCTCGGGCTCGCCCGGATCCGGCGAGGCCGAGCTCGCCCGCCACCGGTGAGGCTCGGCCTCGCCGAGCCACCGCCCAGTCGGCGTCGCTTGGTGGTGGCCCGGCGAGGCCGAGCCTCGCCACCCTCGTCGGCTGGTCGCCGGCCATGGCGAGGCGGCGACCGGCCAAAGCAAGAAGAAGAAGAAAAAAGAAAAAAAAAAGAAAAGAGAAGAGAGAGAAAAAATGTTTCTCGTTTTTGTTCCAAACAATAAACAACTTTTTTTTTTTTCTTGTTTGTTCTTTTTGTTCCTGAACAAAAAAAGAAAAACTGTTTATGAACAAAAAAAAAAGAACACAAACAAACAGGCCCTTCGTCGTCCGATCGGAGAAGAAGCGGAGGGCAGAGCAACCGGGCGAGAGTCAAACGAAAAAATGGAGAGAGAGAGTTTATAAGAGAGAAGGATTGCTATTATTTTCTTGGGAGGAGAGAGAGAGCGTGCGCCGAATTTTTCAAATTTCCTGAGAGGAAAGGTTTCTGGTGGGCCCAGATAGCTCGTCGAAAGGCCAAGAGAAGGCTAGTGTAGGCTAGTGAGAGAAAAAAGAAAAACAAAAATGTAGAAGACAGCAAGCGGGCCACGCTTCCGTGGCGCGCGTGAGTGGTCCCGGACCACGCTGATGTGCCTCCCGGATCACCCAATATTTTCTCGCTAACCCCGAAAGAAAACTTTTTTTTTCTTTTATATTGTGTTTTTTTTTTTTTACCTAGAACGAAAAGAACCCCCCCATCTTCTCACCGTACACGGTTCCTTTTATAAACAAATATATATATAATCTTCATAAAATATCTTATCTATTTTTCAACATACACGAAGATTGCTATAATCTCTTGATCACTAAAATCCTTTTATTTTCCTCATCTCCTTAATATTATTCTATCACCTATTGCTAAAGATAACATTGCAATGCGATTTCCTTAAATTCCAAAAATCCATCATAATATCATATCAAATCTTCATTTCTCATAAGATAATGAAAAAAAAAAAAAAGAGCTTAGGCTAATTTGCTCCCTTCATGGGCTTAGTCTAACAAGTCAAATTAAAATTCAGAACTACAAATTCAAACCCATCCATTACTAGACCAATGCAAATGCAATAATAACAAATAAATACATATAAAATTATATGCTATGCAAATTTTTTTTTTTTTCTAGGGATAAAATTAATCCCTAAATAACCGAGTCGTCAAAATTTAAGTGTCAACACACGCGTACTTGAGAAGATACTTTCAAGATGAAAAATAAATTGACTGAATGAATTTTTCTTCCCGTTTATGACTTCAATCCTTTGTCCGATCGCTAGGGGCGCGTTTTCTAATGATTACATTCTAGGAATAAATTCGATCGAAATGATTTTTTTTTTTTTTTTTATTCTGTTTTCAAGAACTGATTTCAAGTAAAAGAATGCGTTTTGTAACTATACAAAATTTCGATTACTGGAATAGAATTGCATTTGGTACTATGCTAATTGATTATTTTCCAAATCAATTTCTTTTAATTTTTAAATAATATTTATATTTTTTTTTTCCTTTTTTTCTTTTCTTTGTTTTCCTTTTTCTTTTTTCTCCTATTCTTCTTCTTCTTGGGCTGGTCGCCGAACGCGACCGGCGGACAAGGGCCGGCGACCTCATCGGAGCGTCACCTAGCCTTGGGGAGGCTCGGGCGACGAGGGGGCCTCGCGGGGCTAGGCAAGCCTCATCGGTGGCCAGGTGAGCCTCGCCCTTGGCTAGCCGCTGCCTCGCCGAGGCCGGGTGAGGCCCGCCCGGCCACCGGTGGGCCGGACAAGCCTTGCCGGGAGCTAGGTGGGCCTCGCCCGGCCTCGGCAAGGCCCACCTAGCCACCGACGAGCTCGCTGGACCTTGCCGGTGGCTAAGCGAGCCTTTGGCGAACTCGGCCGGGCCGGTTGCCGACGACGACGGCGGAGGGCGGCGGCGGGCAGGCGGTCATGGGATGGCGGTCGATGAAGAAGAAGAAACGAGAAGAAGATAAGTTTTAATTCTCAATTTTGTTCCCGAAACAATAATCAACTTTTTTTATTCTTGATTCTCCTCCAAATTTGTTCCCGAGAACAAAAATTTTACCAAACACGATTCTGTTTTAAAACTACTCCCGGGAACAAAAAAAGCGAGAATCAAAGACTGTTGGGATAGTTCAACAAAGCAGACCTAAATTTCCGGTTCCATCCGCTAAAGTACGAGGTTCAGCTACCTTGTCCCTTACATCCATTCAATGAAAAACTAAGCTAGGGTCCCAACCAAACCGAAACGGACTCTAGGATTTTTATGCTCGAAGCCACTTTGTTTGTCAAAAAATTAACAAATATGGATTAACGTTTATAGCTCATTTTTTCAAATCAACACATGAAACTTGAATCATTTTTCCTTGAAAACGCTTTTTGTAACACATTTCTAGCAAAATAAAAAATTTTACAGTAGAAAAGGACCTTGGTCTATAAATGTAATACCGTTTTGTATCAATGTAAGTCACCAAAATTTCATATTGTAAATAATGAATATCACCAAAATTTCATATTGTAAATAATGATTTTTTAAATTTTTTTTAATTTCAAATTAAAATTAATAATTTTTCTGAAAAGTGATTTTAATTCATTGATCATGTGAAAATTTAGATTATATTTACCAACAAAAATAATGTTAACAATGGAAACTTAAGAAAAATGAAGGTGGCTGCACCCCATCTGCTGACCATGGCACTATCTTGGCTCAATGAGGGCAAATTGGTAACTTGGGGAAAGCCAACTCAGTGGGGTCGATGTTTGTCCTACCAGTCGGATTGTATATCAGATACTAATAATTTCTAAACTTTGTTATAGTATCCTTGTATTTTTAATTCGTCTTATGTGCTCCTAAAATTATTCTTAAATATTCAATCTAATCCCTATGCTTTCATCTGATTCAACCAATCCCTCAACTTTCCATAATCAAGTGAAATGAATCATTTGATATATACAAGTTTACATAATTACACTATTACCCAAATTTTAGAATATTTTTCAATTCAATTCATATCGTAAATCAACAACACGTATGCTATCTTTTTAATGCCTTTTTACAATTTTAGTATTTATAAATGTTACAATAGTTTCAAATAAGTATATGTATGATATCAATAATAGTCAAAATTAAACCTCTTTTAGAGTTATATTGGGTTATTAATCCTTTTACTTGAAAAATAAGTGTTTAACCATCTCTCGATACTCATGTTAATCTAAATCTTTTTCCTAATATTTTACATAGATAAAAATTTTAAGTTTTAGCGTTTCATGTATTTTTAATGAAATTTAGCTAAATCTATAAAGCAGGAACATCAACCCGACAAAACACTAACTGAGGTTCTAATTTTACTATAATAAAGACCATAAGTTAGACCACATTTAAATGAAATTATTGTAATATTTATAAAATTTTTAAGATTTTGTGTTTCATATATTTTTAATTAAGTTTAGTTAATTCTATAAATGAGAAAATTAAAGTAGCGGGAACATCAATCTAATATATCTCTAAATGAGGTGTTACTTTTTTTTATCATAGAGACTATAAGCTAAAACACAGTTGAATGAAAAAACTAAAAACGTAAAAAGGTAACACAAGGATAGAATTTTTTTGTTGTTTAGGATATGGATGGAATTAAAAGATATTTAACATTCGGGCAATAGTGTAATTATAGAAATTTGTGAATTTATCGAATGACGTATTGGATTTTGTTACCGGAAGTTAAGGGATTGATTGAACGTTTATCTTTCATTATCTGAAAGTAGTCTTATATGTGTAAATTGATGAGGATTTCAACGTACTTCCAACCAAGGTTGAAAAAGAAAATTATTTCACTAAACTATGCAATACATTCACTTTCCCTCGGACTAAATCTCCACAATAAAGATAAACTGATAATTTAAAGGAAGCGTTTTATACTTTCATTTTCATATAGATAGATGTACACAACTGCATATCACATTATTTTACTTTGATTTAAACATATTTTAGATCCTGACAAATAACCCGCGCAATGAGGGCTTACATCTAGTGACAACATGCAGGCTTTTGTGCATAAAATTGTTTCTTGGCGGTTCTCAATATCTATAAATTAAAGTCAAAATCATCTCAATTTTTACTTTCTAAAATTTCAATTGCTATATGTAACCCTCATTCATTGAGTAAAAACTCAGTTTTCTTTCTATGCAAATATAATCACCATTTTGTCTCATTTTACAAAAGTGTCGATATGATTTACAGACACTATGGTCATTGCATAAATTTTAATCTATAGTTTTGCATACAATGATTTTCATCTGATATCTAAAATGACATCACTAAATATATTTAGCAAATATAATTTACAATATCATCTTAAGAAAAAGTTGGGCACACGTGAGGCGACCGTGAGAACTCTTGTTAATTATGTAACAAAAGTTATTTATTATTGCAATATGAATGTGTACATAACCAACTAAAACTAATGAAAAAGAAAAATATTAACCAATTTTGATATAACTTTCTTAAACTTCAAAAGGTTGGGATAAATAATTTACTTGAAGCATCAATAAATGCGCCCATATAATTACAACCACCCATTGGAAACGAAATATTGTCAAGAAAATGATGTGAATATTCTTATGCTGAAAATAGATCAATGGAATCCTAGATATGCATTCTTGTAGAAATATATTTTGAATTTTTTTTTTTAAATTCAAAATTGAATCTTGCTTATTTCATGATGATGCACATTATATATATTGGTCGGAAAATACATACATTTATCTTAGAAGATGGCATTTCCATCAGTTCTTGCAAAAGAGTAAGATAGACATCAAATGATTACCAAAATTAAAATGAAGCGTATTCTTTTTTAAGAAAAGGGTTAATATCCTGAAAAACCTCAAACTGGTACACATGTGACAATTTTACCCAAAACTATTTTTTTTTGACAACTAAAAACCCCAAACTGGTATACATTTGACAAATTTACCCCAAATTGGTACACTTGTGACAAATTTAACCTCTGTTAGTTTTCGTTAAATTTTACTATCAAATTATTAAGTTAAATAACACGTGATAGTTGACTGGTATATTGATTTGAGATTTTATGCGTCGTTTGTCACAGTTTACAATTTTTTTGATTTTTTTTGTGGTATTAATTCAATTTAGCGGATGGTATATTTGTTACAAATTTACCAGTTTATGATTTTTAGCGGTCGAATAAATTAGTTTAGGGTAAATTTGTCATAAATGTATCAGTTTATGGTTTTTTATGGTCAGTTGGGGTAAATTTGTCACAGGTGTACCGGTTTGGGGTTTTTTATTATCAAAAAAATAGTTTGAGGTAAATTTGTCATAGGTGTACTAGTTTAGGGTTTTTCAGGATATTAACCCTTTAAGAAAAGGCAACTGAAGTCGACCGGATTAAGAAATAATCTCAAAGAAGTTATTTCCAACTTCATATAAATAGTAATGGTCATATGGAGTAGATAGAAGAAAGTACTTTGCTTTTGCGAAAATGTACAAATACTATGGTCCCCCTTTCCATACCAAGGTCACGGTAAAAATGTTAAGATTCCGACAAATGTAGGAAAGCTATTTAGAGAGGGGAATTTACATTCTCACTTTATTTTTTCAATTTTTTTTAATTGATTCATAATATTTTACGTGTTCAAAATAGTTTGTGCCATATTATGTTTATATAAGTGTTGCAATTTTGTGTCTAATGTTTTCTCAAAATCGGAGAATAAACCGATATGATGGGGTTCAGATCCACTTTAAATAAAATTTCAGGCATCGATTGGTGTGAATATCGTTCTGGTTATTAAAATTGTCTACGTCAGCACCGGCTACACCATGATCTAAATTGATCACGATTCTTACCTAATTTATGATATCGCCCAGATATTATTTCTAAATTCGGATGGATGATAGATCACGGGAATCATAGTAAGGATAACCGCATTCTTACCTAATTTGTGATATCACCCGGATATTATTGCTAAATTTGGATGGATGACAGATCACGAGAATTACAATAAGGATGACCGGCGATGGCTTGCGGTGGCTGTTCACGGAACTCACACGTCCTGAAGGCGCAAGGAAAGAGTGGCACCGTTTGTGGCAGAGGAGGCACGCCCCAGGGAGGAAGACAGCCCTCTCTCTCTCTCGTGTTGTCTTTCCTGCAAAAGCTTTCAAGCATCTCCCGTCTTTTCCTCTCTCAATTTTCTCTTTAATTGTGGTCGTGTATTCGTAATTTTGGAGAAAGCCTTTTTGACTTTGTCGGTTCGTGCAATAATTACTATGCACATGCCTCGTTCAAGAATGAGGAATGTGGACAGAAGGAAGCGTGCAGTCGCAAGAGGGAAAGTCCAAAATTGCTGCTTGTATTTAATGCAAATAGAAGTTCTTTGTCTTTTGTTATTCGGCTGAAGTGCAAGGGAGAATAGTGCTCAGGTGGGATTTATTCAAGAGAGCTGGGGAGTTGGCATGCATGAAGAAAAGTGCAATGATGGCATTCATTGCAGGAGTTAAAGAGAGAAGAAAAGAAAGGCTCATACGCCCATTTTTTCTTCTCTCCACATGCATGGACGCCCATGGATTACGGTGGGCTTGTTTTGTCTTTTCTTCCATATGAAGAATGACTCCAACATGCCAAGCCAAAAAGAGGAAGCCGCGTGGAGCCCATCTTAACAGATGCAACATTGAGATGGATTCAGGAGCGAAGGAATAGATGGCGCCGAGTTATTTCGGTGGCCGAGAGAGAGCTCTGAGACCGTAGGAGAGTGAGAGAGTCTCTTATGTGAGGGATTTTCTCGTTGTAAATGCTGTATGAATTATTTGGGTGTAATTTGAGATTGAGAAACACCGAGAGTGTGTTTGAGTACTCGAGTGATTATAATCTCCGATGTATCACTAGTGAAATTCCGTACTGCTCTCTCCGTGGATGTAGATTCCGATATTCGGACCGAACCACGTAAATCCGGTGTACGATTTACTTTCCTTCCATCCAACTATTTTATTCGATTCGCTGATCCATATTCCGCAACATATATTGTTTACTCCTGCACGTCAAAACAGAAGTGTAAATATTCAGAAAGATTCTCCAATTTCTCTTTCCCGTTTGTCTTTATATTACAGAGAAATAATCTTGATTTGCTATTTTGTTCTCTTCCACGCTTAACGTGCTGCTAATCTTCATGAATGATTTCCTTTTGACCAAGAATATCTCCCTTAATATATATCAAGTCCACTTTTACATGTGAGAAAGCTTATTCTTCTTTGGACAAATATATATATATATATCTTCCTTCCCTTTTGCTTGGCCGAATATTACCTTACTTGCAATCACATCTTCTCCTTTTCGAAGTTAGTGCAATATTCTCTTGATGATGCAATATCCTCCTCATATCATATGAGCTTCAGCCATCATGTGAAAGGCATAATGTGATTCTCATCCATGGACTTGGTTGAATTCATGGGCTCAATAAAATTCAAGGCCAATTAGTTAGTTCATCTGTCGTCGGTCCAATGTAAATGTGATTAAAATGCTACTAAAATTATATGTTATGCAATTTAATTCTAATATTTTTATTTAAGGGTTAAAAATTATTGCAATAAACAACTAATCGGGTTGTCAAAATTTATGTGTCAATAGTTATCCCTCTTTAAAAGTGAGCTAGTAGAGGTTGCCTTCAAAGGCAAATTGAGACCGAAATTTTGACTATGCACATTCAATAAATGATTTTATTCATTTTAAAATGCAATTTATATTATGCATGGAAATGCTAATGCAAACAATAAAGGAACTTATCTGGAATGACTTACCTTTAGGGAGAGTAGAGCAATTCAAGATAGTTGGTGATATACGTCCACGACCCGTACCTTTCTATGATTGCCCAAACTAGTAACAAGGTTTTGTAAAGGAGAGTTGCTTTCCTAAGAATCCGTACCTTTCTACGGTTGCCTAGTATGGTAATATTTGGTTGTCTAGAACCTGACCTTTGTTCGGTCACCTTGATAATTTTTTTTTTTTCAAAAACCCGTACCTTTCTACAGTTGTTTGAATGGAAAATTGCTTTTTCGAGACTCGTACCTTTCTACGGTCGCCTGAATAGGAAGCTACTTTTCCAAGACTCATACCTTTCTACGGTCGCCTAAATAGGAAGCTACTTTTCCAAGACTCATACCTTTCTACAGTCACTTAAATAGGAAGCTACATTTAAAACCATGAATTACATTTTCAGCCTCATAGTGGTACTAAATGCTAGAATTAAAGGTTCATTACTATTTCTTATTCTTATTTTTTCAGATTTCTTTTGTTATTCTTATTGTGTCATTTCTATGATCAAATGATTTCAATTCGTTCATACTAGGTGTTTTAGGATATTAAGAATTAGTATACTACACTCATAGTTCACACATACAATAACTAGATTACGTCAATAATAAATTATAGTTTATGTTAAATTATATTTCAAATTTGAACGGTCTATGAAACTCGACTCGGTTGGATAAATGTCAAGTTTGACAGCACAATGAAATTCAGGAGTTGTACTCACCTTTGCTGAAGGTTGGACGAAAGAGAGGAAAGAGGTCCTCCGCCACAAGAGGGAGGGAGGGAGGGAGGGAGGGAGGGTGTGAAAAGGTCTTTATGAGAGAAGACAAAAGCAAAGATCTTCTTTCTGGCTCAAACCCCAGGTCGTCCCTTTCTCTTTCAAGTCCGGCCGCAAGTGGACTCCTCGAGCGAGAGTCGTAGCCACGCAGTGAGACGGTGATTCAGTGGCCGCACGGTACTTCCTTGAGAGTAGCGCGGCGAAGAAATGGCCGCACGGAGAGAGCACCCATGTGACCGTGGACAGAGCTTGGAACATCCGATGGAATTGTGCCTTCGAATATTATCTCTATTTGAATTGTTTATTTACGAACACTTTGAATATGTGAAAAGTACTTAAATATGTGAATAATTATAACTCTGACTCTTCGATTATTAATAGGTTGATTCCTACTAACTCTTCCCGTGAATGTAGGTATAGACACTCGATATTGGACCACACTTGGCATCCCTTATTATCTCTTATTTATTTTTTCTAGCCCTTTCGAAAATTTATATAAATTGCACGATTCTGAGAAACTTCCGCGTTTATTACTAAGAGGACCAGCATGAATTATTACTAAGAGGGCGTAGCTAGTATGTAAATCTTGTCGTTATCCTGCATGTCGAAAAGGTTCATTAAGTTCACCTGGCGTAGCAAAAAACCACACCATGTGCTGAAAAAAAGGTCCGCTTTCACGTGGTGGATGGAGACAGCACCATGAAGAGGGCAGCCCCGTAAAAAAGAACTCAATTAAGAAAGCTAACCAATCCAATTCGTTTTAGGATAGGTTTAGTTCAACTTTAGGTTGTAATGCAGATGTAAAAGCCAAAACTCTCTGGAGAAATGCAAATTATGTTTGGTGAAAACTCTTTGCAAAAAAATTTTAGGTTCAAGTAATGTTTTGCAAAAAAACACTTTGGCTATGGGCTTTAAATGTATTTATATATTTTCTTATTAAAAAAAACTCAAACCCTTTGCTGGAGCAAGCAAAGGACTACAACCGCTGGAAAGACACATCTAGTCCAATAGTCGTCGATTAAGGCGATCCTCGCCGGCCCTTCGTCCGAAAAAATTTGGCCTTGCCGACTGCCCTCGTGCAAAGAAGATGAATAGTTACAAGAATGAGCAAAATCAGAAAACTAAAGAATTTGTGAGGATAGTTTGAAAAGAAAAAATATTTTAATTCTAATTTCAACATTCCACAAATGCTACTTCGGAATGCTAGGTGGGAGTAGTATTGGGCCTTCAACATTCCCAATATCGACATTTGGCCAAAAATTATTTCAAAATGCTTGTTAATGTTCCAACATTTTTCAAATAGGCCTTAGAAGCTGAAAGCCCATTGAAAAAACTTCCAAATATATCCTTATTTACAACCACATAAATCTGTCCTGTGCATAAAAAATCTTCATCTCTAATGAAGTTGACCTGACAAAGAAAAGGTATCGAACATGTGGAACTAACGCTATCACGTGTGCCTCGGTCTGACGTTTCCCAATCTTACAAAGGTATAGAACATAACTCAATCACATCGGGAGAAGCAACTAAATTGTTAGAGTGGTGGAATAGAATGTATGATAAGAATTTATTTATAAAAGGAATATCATTTGGGTGAGCATTGGCCATTCATCTAGGACCTAGGGAGAGGCAGTGACAATTAGGGGAATGCAAAGAAGCAACAGAATAGCCCGCAACGCTATCAAGTGGGAGAGAATGTTACAAACTAACATTTGCTATTTCTATGAATGCATGGAGGTGAACTTCTTAATACTTGGAGAAGCATAAGAGTTGCACTATGAATTATTTAATTGGATAGTGGGAGTGATGTCAGAGAGTTTGTGTTAAAAATCTATTGATGAGAGGCATAAAATGTGAAAGATGTCCAAAGACAAGGTTGGCCACTTGTGCACAAACTAATCAGGAGCTAATATCACTCTTTAGATGATGGCCATGACGAGGCGAAATCAATTGTTATGTTGAATTGAGACGCATGCTCTGCTCGGGATGGTAATCATTCTAAGATAATCCATAAATTAGTTGCATGTCTAGAATCATGTTATTTGAGCAGGCTTATTATAGAACTTTCATCTGAATTTATTATACAGAAAATACATGTTGCCCATTAGGTCCGCTTGTGGTTGGACTAGCTACACTCTATTCAATGTGAGATAATTCATGTTTGCTCTTTCGTCATCTTAAAAAGTCTTGTAACAGTCGCATCTTGTTCAAGTCTCTGCCCTTGACCATCAATCCTCCACTACATAAAATTTATTCCTTGAATGAGCTCAAGAGACTGAGGGCATCAAAAACCATTGATTTTCCGAATGCTAAGGTCAAATTCTGGTTACACGAAAAGGTCTGAGAATGCAGACCCACCGAAAGACAGTGATGTCCATATAAATAATAAACCTACGAGGAGACACTAGGAGATTCCTTCATTCACTTTAGAAGGGGGATATATACTCCCCGGTTAGCCAATCTCATTCATAACCATTAATCACCTTGGATTGAGCAGGATCAAGTAGATGATCTTTTCAAGCTCCATTCATTTCATAGAGAGTATTGCGTTTCTAGAAAATATTTTTAGAAAGCCATTTTCCGTAATAATGATAACATTTTTCATTGTTCACCTAAACTTGAAAATGAGTTTGAAAATATTTTCCAAAGAAAAAAATAAAAAAGATAAAAGATAAAAAAAATATAATTTTTAAAAAAGGAAAAAGAAAGAATAGGAAGGGGGGGGTGAGATAATAGAGAGTAAAAGAAAATGTTTTCTCCTACTTGAAAAGTGGAAAATGTTATCCTGCTATTTTAAAAGACTTTTTCCATTGATGGAAAATACTTTCGCCGACAGTTCATTTTCCATGAAACAAATTTTGGAAAATTCAGAAACGTTTTCCTAAAAATTGTTTTCTGCAAAACAAAGGAGTCTTGGGGTATGTTTGATTCGCTTAAATCAATAATTTGAAAAATAAATTCTAATAACAATTGATTGTGTTGCTTACAAAGTAAATTAATGAAAAATATTTTCATCATCAAACGAAAATATCTAGACATATATTGTTATTGATAATAAACATTATTCCAATTAAATAATTTTTCTAAGTGACACGAATGGGGTGCTATTTTTAAAATGTTTTTAGCTAAAACACACCCCTTTTGTGTTAATCGAACAAATTGGCCTTCAACTTTGTTAAGCACGTCTTGGTACTTAAAAACACATTTTTTAGGGAAAGATAATCTATGAGTTGCTACTTTCCTGCCTCGATTTATATGGGGATAGGTAGGGAGTCGATTTGAAATTCAATACAAAGGTTGCGGCTTTGGCCACGACGAGGATGAGTATTGTGATGAAGCCCTCGATCGGAATGTGTATAGTGCACAGTGAGGGAGAAGTTGTCTGGGTGGAGATGGCTGTCGGTGGAATTGCAAAGGTGGAAGATGGGGTGATTATGACAAACTCGACGAGCAGTGGGATCGTCGTTATGATTTTGACGATGATCAAAGGAATAGTGGTGATGATGATCATGAACATGCAAGACAGGAGTTCAATTTGAAAGTGGACATTCCCGACCTTCTATGGAACTCTAAATATAATAGACATCGGATTGGCTAACTGAAGTGATTTGATATTTCTAGGTGTGTCAGTTCCTGAGCCAGCGACCCTCAGCTCCAAAAATCGGGAACAATTGGGTTCTAGTCCGGTTCTTGGGTACCCCGGAAACCAACTTATCACAATGTTTTGGGTAAAAATTCGAACTTTTACGATAAAAAATAAAAGTTGCATTATTTCATTACAAGGAGATCCCTGGTTTTGTGGTTAGTTGATCAAACTGAAATCATGATTCAAATCTTGATGGTTGCAAAAGTATTAACAGCTTTAAAACCAATTTCCGGAACTAGCTGTTCTGGCCCTAGTATGGAAATCAAATTGGTCGTTGTCCAGTTCTCCCGAGAATCAGCTTGGGATCGAATCGACCAGGCAGGTGCTAGAATCAAACTGGACCCAATGCTCATCCTAGATTTCTCGTGTACACAGATTCTCGAGAACGGAAGGATGAAATTGTGGTGCTTTGGCCTCGTAGGAGCGTTTGTTAGAAGATCGTCACCGAGATGAAGAGTTTCTGCCAATGGCTTTGGGAGAACAAGCGAAGGCTGTTAAGGAGACCATATTTGGCATTGGGACTATACAATCAAACGTGTTTGATGAAATGTCGATCTACCTCAATGTGTCTAATACAGTCGTACTTGTCACAAATCCTCTCAAGGGGTCTAAGGATCTCAAGAATAGATTTAGAGGTATTGCTATTAAAAAAAAAGTCCAAATGGTGCATCGAGCCAAATGATTCTAAGGATCCAAGGGGTCCATTGATTAGGAAAGTGGACTCTCCCACGCCCATGTCTCACATGACTTTGGTTTTTTCATTTAAAAGTTCTTTTAATAGTCTATGTAATCTTAGGGGTAGCCACTAGTTATTTGGGGTTGGTTTAGAACCAAATAAGACAAGGAGGTTTGTCTATTACACTAACTTCTATTAGCGCCATTTCAGTATCTCTAACTTAGAAGATTGTTATCTAAGTGGTCATGCAATTTTGATTACCAATTATGATCATAAAGGTATCAAAGGCGCTAGGTGATCAAGGAAATGTTTTTGTGGTTTTTCATTTGATTCTAAACTGGACCTAACACTTTTAGGAAGGAAATTAACAACAATTTATTGAAATGCGGGCTCCAGTATTGAATGACTTTAAAGTAAATTTAGAAAAGAAAACTCAATACAGGTTGGATAAAGAATATACATGGCTTTGTTGTTTAGCCATGTTATGATGTCGAAGCTAATCTAAGATATTCTAATTGCTTATTTAGAAAAATGATTCTAAGTTTAATTTGGTTTTATTGAGTGAAAACTGAGATAACTAGCCTAATTGGAAATAAACTAAATTACACCGAACTAAACTAAGTGTCGCCTCGGACCACCATAGACCTCCACTCTCAGCCTTCGGTATTCAAGAAGCTCATGATCATTGCCATCCTTAATTGTTTCTAACACATCCAACATTCCCATCATGCACTCATTCAAAATAGTCAATCAGCAAGTTCATCGATCAACAAACATTCAAGCAATCAGGCTTGAGAATTTGATTTCGCCCATGCAATTTGATTCCCCAACCACCTCCTAATCAAACTAAGGGTTCATTAATTAAAATCAATTATTATTAACCCTCACTTGCATTCACAAAGCAGTAGGCTAATGTCATCAACCCCTAATTAAATTCTAATCCCCCATCCCATCGCTAAACGAAATTAAGTGGAATCTATCAAAACACTCACAACTAAGCATGCAATAAGGACCCGGGCTAAACCTGGACAAACAAACCATTCCTAAAAGAAAACCCATCAAGCCCATTTTCCCTTCTAATCACATTAAGTCTACCTTAGGCCCAAACTCACTGAAAACAAATCAAGCCCCAGCCTACCAATATGAATATCCATCTCAACACAATCAGCACACAAGCCGGTACTAAGGCCATTTTCATACTATCACCTCCTTCTTTCTGGCCCATCATCAACCCCTTCCTATTGTCTTCTATTCAAGCACGCCAGATCACCAGAAATTCCAGCCAAACTTAACATTTCTCGGTCGGCCAGTACACTCTCGTTCATCGGACCCCCACTGTCGGCCACCATACTCGACCATTGATACCGGTCACCACCTCGAACGTCTCTACTCGCTGAAAAGCCCACGTTCATCGAAAGACCTGCACCAATAACCAGTGTTGACCTCCCTCATCGGCCAGCACCTCTCTTTTAGCCACAACACGAGTAAAACAAATAGAGCGAAGAAACACGACCAGCAATCCAATGTTGATGTGTGTAATCATCATTTAGGCCCTGGATCTAGGATCGTCATCTCGCCAACAACCGCCATGAGTAACCTCGAGGCTTCAGACAAAGAAAACGAGGATGCAGAAAAAGCACACTCAATCATTGAAAAGACTTTGAAAACGAATTAACATGACTTAATCTGGACCAATGTGCTCTCGGTTTAGACAAAAATGAGATTGAACCTTATAGGCATTTCGTCGAACAGATTATGAGTGTAGATTAGGGAGAAGGAAGGCTCTCTAAGAATCAGATTCACGACTCGATATCAAAATGGGATAACAAATAAAGCACAGAATTGGTGAAAGACATCTCAGTTCAGCCCGCAACGTGTGCTAACGAAGGACACTAAATCTAGACTTAGCTTCAACTAAAACAGGGCAATTCAAGAGATCGGACGTTACCTGGTTCGCAAGGTCGAGTGGAGCAAGGCTTTGGTAATTCCTTTTGGCCAATTTTACCGGAAATCATTAATGATCATTTTACGCGACACGACCAATCTTGATATAGATAACTTTTACAAATTTTTTTGATTTTTTTCTTTCACTTTCCTCTTTTTTCCTTTTTCTTTTTTCTATTTTTCTCCATTTCCCTCAATGGTCCATCATCTCAGCGAAAGCCAGGATGACTGATGCCCTTGATGCCCTTGCCCGTGGCCGGGTACCTCCACCACCCACCGTTGAGGTGGCAAACTAGAAGAGAAAAATTAAAAAATTATCTATATCGGCGCCGGCTATTCCACATTAGGTGGCCGGTGTATATATTAGCAATTTCTAGCCAAAATCGGTTAGAAGAATTACATTGATAATAGTAAAAAAGATTATAATTAAATTGGCCAAATTAAAAAGTTTAAAATTAAATTCGCCGCTATACAATAAGTTTAAAACATTTTGGACAATTTTCCTAGATAATCTTTAAAAGGCAGTAATTAAAAACATTTAAACATAACTATTGACAGTAACATTGTCATTGTCACTATTGATTAAGGAAATTACAGCATATGAGGACCATTAATCACCAATAGGGTCTTTAAGTTTATGAATTGTGAAAGAAAGCTACGATCAAGAAAAAAAGTTACTAAGAATAAGAACAAGAGATTTATGGTAAATTCGAGTTGATTACGATTTTTATGGAAGGTTAGACTCAAATTTGCAGCATGTTTAGTTAATTAATCATGGCTTGTTAAACTTTTTTGTTAAAAATTAGTAAAAATATAGAGTGAGCAGATGTTCCGTAACATTATCAAAAGAGGAAAGATTGATGGATGACCCCACGTGAGAGTTTCGACTTGAACCGTTCTTGGCAAGGCATTGGCACTTATACCACCTTTCTTTGGAGCGCCTTGACTCCAATGTTAATTGCTCTCATTTCTAGTTAAATTTTCATTATTTACTCTTCTATCCATAGTGTGCAACTGTGCATAATTCCAAATCCTAAAAGCATGAAAAAGGAAATGTGTTACAAAAAAAATCTATACAGAAGCTAGGTGCAAACTAGCCTGAGGTTGATGAGCAGTTGAGTGGGTAGTTTGATTGATCAAGGGTTAAATGCTTTGGAACCAAGTGCAATTGAACAAACTACTATGGCCTTGCTGTAAGAACGGCAGCTCCTCAGTCAAATCAGCTTGCCAGGTGACCTTGTTTCCAAAGCCTTGAAGGTAGACGAATCCAGGCTTCATGCTATATTGGGGTGGACAGGACAGCAAGGTCTAGAAGATTATTTGGAGTATTGACTATATTCCAAAAGGTACGCATTTCATTTGGGGACTCTGCACTTGGGCATTAGCTGCAGAAGAGAGTTCGAATAGGAGGAGAATTAAGCAATCGTCTGAGTGGTTGATTTATAGTCTTGCTGAATTAGCTGAACACCTTAGCTTATGCTGCAAGTATTGTAGATTAAGTATGGTTTGAGGCAGACCGGATCAAGATTGAGAAGACACAGGTGATGTCTTTTGACAGACGACTCTTGCAACAAGTTGAAAGCATGCAATAAGCTTCGTTGAGAAGAAATGCTTGCTTAGATTGATTACCTAGACCTGTTGGTTTATTTGGAAGGGTAGGAATGTAACGGTTTTTTCAAGGCAAAAGACCAATACACGAGATGGATATAGGATAGATAAGGGAAGCTATAAGGGAGTTCTTGATGGATAAGAAGGTGGAACACAAGTCTAGATCTAATGATACTGTAAAAAGGGATGGCAGTTTACTCCTCAGCCTGGATTGAGGAGATATGATATTATGGCTTTTTTGTGGAGGAGTCAAGCAGCGAGCGCGAAGGATCAACTTTTTGCAATTTATTTGTTACAAATTTGGGGGAGAAACCTATTTGAGCTTGTAATGACATTCTTTATTAATGAATGACTTTCAAGTGTTTTCGGCAAAAATAAAAAATAAAAAGAAGAAAACAAACCTCGAGGCATACAGATGAATTGGAAAAGAGAATGAATAGCAAATTCTTGTCGTCTAAATCATTTACACATTCCACAAAACAATCCCCTGCAAAAATTGCATTACATAATACTATGTCATTGTGAATCCCACATTGCCCCTTGCAACCGGGAAAGCAAAATTGATCATGTAACCCAGTCCATCAGAACTCTGTATTTGAGCCTTTCCGGAATGAAATCCAAAGATAATTCCAATCAAAGTGATCCAGAAATAAAAAATATAAACAAGAGGTCTCTAGTAATTTTAGCATGCTAATTCGACCTGATGAAATTGATCTCCTTCCCCCAAAATCAATCAACCAACATATCGGGAAAAAACAAAAAATCAACCTTGATGTGGCCCCTCCACCACCTTGAAATGAGGGAGTAACATCTTTTGATCAATAGCATCGAAGATGAAGGACATTAGTCGCAGGGATAGCAACGTCATTGATGATTTCAACTCGTGCAGAACATGTTACTGGATCGACCCTGCTCATCAAAGTTGGATGGCAAAGGATCAGAACAAGTATTGTTCCCACGTTATCATATAACACAAGCAAATGTTCACTTTAATTGGCCATGCCTGGGAAACATGACGGTGGCAACCATTGTTTTGACTAGGAGTTCAGCAGATGCATCGATCTACATCGAAATATACTGCACACAATCAACTCCTGTGGGTTGGAATCACGGGCTTCCTGCTCTTGGCCACATATGCAAATTGACTGAAATCTGGGGCAGTGGTTGACCTACTATTGAACGAAATCAATGAGGGATAACCAAATAAGAGCTCGGAAAAGTAGAGAATCTCTTTACTGTCATCCTCCTACCTATTTGTACATGCGTTGTGCACATCCTTCAAAGGAGCACGGAGACCACTGGCACGAGAACCAGAACCAGTGAATCTAAATGACGATATTACCGAGACGAATCTCTCTAATGAACTTTCTGCTATGTCAGAATAGCAGCCTAAATGGGAGATGTTGGCTCCAAATTTTCCTTCAGAACCAGTGAATGACTTGTCTAATCCAGGGGCACAGGTACCTGAAGCCAAGAGATATATCAGATTTCAAACTTCATCCTGAATGAACTCTTAAAATATGTAGTCTTCAAAATGCCAAAGAGGCCATCATAGAACCCAAAAGAAAAGGTGGACTCCCCAATAATGGTAAGCAATTAAGATAGCACACTGATGAAGAGCTTTCACTTTCAAAATCAAAGTACATGCAGATGAGTCGTGGATTTAGAATTCAATTAATCAGAGTATGAGCCTAGAAATGGACTGTAACTCACTGCTAAAGCAGGAGGCCTTTTCAGAGCTAAAATGCATTGTAACATGTAGAGTCGAACCATTATGGTTCCTTTTGATATGTGGCATAACCCCAAGATTTTCTGGCTTCCCAGTAATGTCGACTTTATTTTGTGTACACTCAAATACCAAATGATGCAAAAGATTTCCTGTTTTGAAAAGTCAAATTATGCGCTAAACATGAAATGCATGCTCAAGCTTGAATGTTGCAAACCAATTAGAAGCTCAGCTTAGCTCTACAAAGAAAATGCAGTTTGGCTTTGTCATGTTAATGCATGCATCTTCATTAATTAGATAATAAATGGCTTTCGCAATTTCATCCTTAATTCTTTGAAGGTAGTATCTTGTACAATATCTACCAACATCAATCTAGATTTATGCCAAACATGATAGTATGTTAAGATTAAGAACCAAGAAAATTGCTAAACAAGTACTGGTATTAATAACGCAGTTTCAGTTGGCAACATACCATCATTGACAAGAGAATCATCCACATGCATACGCATTTGTTTTGAGCTCTCCTGAGACAAGGAAAACACAGGGCAAAAGAGTCAAGAAAACTATCTGACTTTAGGTAACAAATCATGATAAAGGGAGCTTGCATTGCTAGAATTTTCGTAAAAAGCTGATTGCGCCTACTTTTTCCACTGTGCCATCAAGGGAGGCCTTCCTCTTGATGATCCTTCCTTCTAGAAAGCCAGTCTCGCCTAGACTGATGGGATGATCACTTTCAACAGGGATGTTTTCTTTTCGTCATCTTTGTCAGTATTATTTGCAGACTGATGCTTGAAATAGGAACTCCTTATAATAAACTTCCTGTTCTCTCTTCTTGCTTCGTCCTCAATTCTGTTTACACCTTTCTCTGACATGTCATCAAGGGAGGTTTTCCCCTTCATGATCACTCGCTTCATAAAGTCAGTCTCACCTAGACTGATTGGATGATCACCTTTAACCAAGATATTTTCCTTTCCATCATCTCTATTAGTTTCCTTCGCAGCATGATGCTTGAAATAAGAGCTCCTTACAATAACCTCTCTGTTTTCTCTTCTTGTTTTTTCCTCAATGCTGTTTACACCTACATTTTCAACTGTGTCATCAGCATAGGTCTTATTTTTTATGATCATTCCTTTCACACATACGGTCTCACCTACACACATTGGGTCACTTCCAACTGGGTTAGTTTCTTTCTCCTTGTCTCTATCAGTTTAATTCAAAAACTGATGCTTAAAGTAGGAACTCCTTACAATGGGCTTTTTGCACTCTTCTTGTTTTTTCATCAACTCTGTTTACAGGGCTTTTGGGGTGATACTCCTTGAATGACACACAAGGTTTATGAATTGGAAGCCTGGTTTGTTGTAGTAATGGGGACCCTGGTCTTCCAACCTCATCCAATTCACCTGCACTTTTTAACTTATTAAGTAGATAATGGAAGCTAATTCATGACAACATATCTGCACATATCAGAACCCTAAGGCCACAATTAGCTCGGGCTTACCACATTCCACCAATTCTGATGCATCTGGAACTTCTTGTGTGAAACCATCTTCTTCCTAATTGAACAAAGTTTGGGGACATCAACTATCTTCGAATGTGTATGTTTAGACTAAGTATGCAATCAATATTATTCACAACATTTATGGTGTGTCATTCAGGCCAATATATATATGTGTGTGTGTGTGTGCGGGTGTGTGTAGTTCCAAGGACAGAGCATCTGCTTACTTCATGTAACTGAGACCAATGACAATGGTTCATATCAGCCAGAGCCTCCTCGGAGTTGTGTTCACTGGAACTCTGAGAAAGGTTATCCACTGGACTTGACTGGTTGGAGGTAGTCCAAGAAGCCTTGAAATCTCTCTTTGATTCGAGAGATACAGAGCCTTAATAGATCAAGGAAACCTTTGGTACCAAAGCCTAATGAGGATGACATTTTAAAGATCTTGTGCAAATCTGTCTAAAGTGGTCCATATTGTCAAAGTGTGGAAGAATAAAAGAAATATCTATTTGAGCTTGACCTAATTTCCTGATGCTGTGACTCACCTGTGCCGCCCCAATGAACTCTCACTTTCACCGGACTGCCCACGGCCAGACCACAAAAAAACCAGAGAAATGCCACTGTGGATCTGGCCTAGGCAAAACGTCGAACGCCTTGGGTGCGTCGACTGAAGAACTAATGAAAGCTCGACTAGGACCTCAAACAACGATTGAGACCGAAACTCAAAAAACAAGCAGAGTCCGGAGACAACAAATCGCAGCGCCGCCGGGGTCGGAACTCGCACGAAGCAACGAACCGCGAGCCTAAAAAACAGGGCAAAACGGAGCGCGTTTGCGAGCTCGGGTGATGGGGCCCTACCCGGCTTGGCAACGGCGGCTAGCAGGCGGGCCCGAGACGGATCGAGCTGTGGCCGGCCGGCTTTGGTTTCGTCGAGACGGGATCCTCGGGTCGAGAGGGGTTGAACTCAAAGAAGGACTTACCGGAAGAACAGATGGCAAGAAATGGGGTATCGGGGGGCGCGGCTGAGCTTCTGTCTCGATCTCTGCCCTCTCTCAACTGTCAGTCCCTCGCATATCTCCCTCTCCGTTCCCTCTCCCGCCTCTCGGTCTCGAGTTCTCCGAATCCCCCTGGCCGACTCTCCCTCTCTTGCTTTTAAGCAGCCGCGCGCATGGCCTCTGACATGCCAGCCACCCTGGCCGGCCCCGCCTCGACCACCAACTCCCAGTCGACGCCCTCTCTGCATCTTCATCTCCTTGTCCGTGCCGTCCCCTCTGTCTCCTCCCTCTTCAGCCAACGTTCATGAAAAAAAGGAAGGGAGCCAGAGAGAAAATTAGAAGGCCGGGCCTGGGCCGGGGGAGGAGAGAAAAATGGGCTGGGCCCAAAGGAGAAAGAGGAAGAAGAAGGGAAGAGAAAGAAGGCCGGGCCGGCCTTCCCCCGGCCCGGTTTCGTTGCTTCTTCTTCTTCTTCTTTTTCTTCTTTTTTAATAATAATTTTTAATATTTTTTTAAAAAAATATTACAACAATAATTGCAAATGTTCCTAATATCTATATGCAATGAAATTTTAATGGATATTATTTTTTCTAGGCGTTAAACATTAATCTATGATTTTCCATGTAAGTATTAAATGATTAAAATGGGTTGTCAAATTTTATGTATCAAATTGAGTAATAGTATAATTATAAAAATTCGTGAATATATCTAATGAATTATGTGATTTTTTAATTAAAATTTAAGGGACTTGATTGAATGTTTAGGAATAGTTTAAAGATGATATTGAATAAATTAAAAATTCATAAATAATATTTTACACTGAACCAAAGTTTACAAACTATTAGTGTCATTTCCCTTTTTCCTTTGGGAAATTTAAGGACACAACCTGGACCCACATCAGATATAAAAGTAATGTGAGGTCAAAGTCTAACTAAGTAACCCACGACCTCGAGGGGGAAAAATTAGCATTAAGATGGCATCGTTTCTGGCTTCATTTTGCCACACGCATAGTAAAAAATTAATCAAATTAATCATTTTGTTGAGGAAGGATCCTGGAGATACTTTAGTTTTAGAAGTGTAATTCTAATTTAATTTATTTTCTTGACAAAGGTTGGTGTTAATAGTTATCTTTCATTATATGAAAGTAGTCTTATCTGTGTAAATTGATGAGGACTATTCCAAATAAAGTAGAAGAAGAGAAATCTTTCACTAAACTAGACAATACATTCACATTCCCTTGGACTAAATCTCCATAATGGAAATAATGCTAACTGAGAGTTTAAGGGAAACATTTTATTCTTTCATCTCCATATAGATGAACACAACTACATACCGTATGATTTTAATTTCTCGTTTTACTTTGATGTAACATATTTTGTATCCTTACAAATAACCTGCGCGATAAGGGCTTACATCTAGTGACAGCATGCAGGCTTTTGTGCACGAATTTTTTTCTTGGCGGTTCTAAATATCTACATATTAAAGTCAAAATCATTATTTATCTCAATTTTTACTTCCTAAAATTTCCATTGCTATATGTAACCCCCATTCATTGAGTAAAAACTCAATTTTCTTTCTATGCCTATATAATCACCATTTTGTCTCACTTTTCACAAGTGTCAATATGATTTAGGGACGCTATCATCATTCTGTAAATTTTGATCTATAGTTTTACGTACAACGGTTTTCATCTTATATCTACAATGACGCAACTAAGTATATTTAGCAAATATGATTTATAGTACGATCTCAAGAAAAATTTGGGCAGTCGTGATGCAAGCGTGAGAACTAGTGTTAGTTATGTAACAAAGGATACTTATTATTGCAACATGAATGTGTAAATAACCAATTAAAACAAAATGTAAATAGAAATCACTAACCGATTATGATATAACTTATTTAAACTTTTAAAAAGTTGGGATAAATAATTTATTGAAGCATCGATAAATGTCTGATATATTAACAACCAGCTTCTGCAAACGAAATCTTCACAAGAAAATGATGTGAGTATTCTTCTGCTGAAAGTAGATCAATGGAATCCTGGATAAGAAATCTTGGGAAAAAAAAAAAAAACTGCGGATTTTTTAAAAAAAATGAGAAATTGAATATTGCTTATTTCAACCATCGCCTGCGGTGGCCCAGTTGGATAAGGCTCCCATGATCCTTTGCGAGGAGGAGAGGAGTTCGAATCCTGCTGGCCGCACGGGATCTTAAGTGCGACGTTGGGGTGGTGGGTCCTCCGCTAGCGTCGCCCCAGGGTTTGCCCGCCGGCTTTCGGCTTACGGGTTCCCTGGGTTACCAAAAAAAAAAAAATTATTGCTTATTTCATAATATCCAAGAATTCATTGTGGCACATTATCATAGATGATAGCATGTCCATCAACTCTTACAAAAAGAGTAAGATAGACATCAAATGGTTACCAAAACTAAAGTCGACAGAATTAGAAGATAATCTTGAAGAATTTAGTTCCAACTTCATATAAGTAGAAATGATCATATGGAGAAGATAGAAGAAAGTACTTTGCTTTCACGAAGATTCACAAAGGGAAAATAGGAGCATACCAAAAGAACGTGAAAAAGAATACTGAAATGACCAGTCCGAATCTATATCCAGACTCCCCTCCACAGTCCTTGCTTTGGACAGGCATAAACAGAAGAAGGAGAACACAAAGCCTGAGATTCAGGAGAAGAGGATGCATAATTCATGCAATTCTATTCAGAATGCGGCTCAAAGGTCTCGATACGGTTCTGCGGAAAGGCTCTATTGACCTCCATAGCCTTGCCCGTACATCTTTCTTAGCATCTTTTGCATGATCTGGGGGCGAAGCAGAAAGGGAGCTCTTGGGCTCATAGCGTTCGTGGCTTACATCATTTCGACCCCAGCCATCGCCTAAAGTCTTGGGGTGGAAATGATAACCATTCTAGTCAAAAATTGATTTTTGGAAGAGAAATAAATTTTTCTATTTCTATTTCTAGACGAGTTTCTAAGCAATAATAACACAAAATTTCTACTCTAAAAATATAAATTTTTTTTATAACGACACAAAATTTCTTTCTTTCGGACGGCGGCGGCCGCGACTAATGACCGGCGAGCGGCGGCGGCGGGGACCAGCTGACAGCGAACGGCGGAGGTGGCGGCTGGTGACCAGTGGAGGCATTGGCGATCGGCAGAGGTGGCGGC
This sequence comes from Eucalyptus cloeziana, assembly GCA_014182715.1. Classification (NCBI taxonomy): domain Eukaryota; kingdom Viridiplantae; phylum Streptophyta; class Magnoliopsida; order Myrtales; family Myrtaceae; genus Eucalyptus; species Eucalyptus cloeziana. The sequence continues at coordinate 7,338,697 of CM024637.1, read as the reverse complement.
GGCGGCCGGCGACTAGCAGCGGCGGACGATGGCGGGCAATGGCAACAGATAGATGACTAGTTTGTAGTAAGGAACGAATGAGAATAATTTTTATTTCTCATTTCTGTTCCAGAAATAGAAAAGTAGAAAATTTTTACTTCTGATTTCTATTCCAAACCTATTTTTGGAACAAAAATCTATTTCAGAAATAGAAAAATGAAATAGTTTTATCAAACGGATTTCTATTCCAGAAACAAGTCTGGAATAGAAAAATTATTTCTGGAATAGAAATTCTGGTTTGTCATCCACCCCCTTCACCTCATTCCAGGTACTCCGTTCTGCTTCGTGACATCCCCAATATTGTTGTCTACTTTGCTGGTGGTTCTGGGAAATTTGGACCCTTTCAATGCATATACTCTTAACATGCAGAAGGCGAATAGAAAAAGAAAATCATTGCACATCGTCCATGTTCAACATAAAACAGCCGCAGAAATGCACAACCAATTTGAGGCTTGAATAATATATATTGGACCAAGCAACACGTACACCACATAGAAGAAGAGACCACGTATCATACACAAGAAAGTTCTCTAGAGCCTGACCAAGGTTCGGTGCGAGATAAAGAGACTGCTACAAACATACACAATCGTAGAGACATTGTAATGAGTTGATTAGGCATAACATCAGACCGAGTTCAGCTCCACTCTGGATCATCACCACCAAGTGGATCTCTCGTGATGCCCGCGTGAGAGACCAGAACCCAAACATGAGTCAGAAACTCACCCCCTGTGGCAAGGTACTTAGCATGAGCAGCCGCATTTTTTGAAGGAGCCACATACAGCATCATTTCCGTCCAGAAGTTGGCCAAGACCTCCCATATTGGCTTCTTAGGCGCCACTTCCCTCACAAGCATTTGTCCTAGCTTCGCACCTCGACCAACGATGGTTTTGTCTTCAATGGCCTTCAGCTTGTTTAGCTCTTCAATCCTGTCATCCATTGAAACCGAGGATTCCCCAAATAATTTGCTGGCTTCGCTGACAGCACAATCAAATATGTATTCGCTCCTGCAAGGGTGACCGGGGAGCAATCTTGGGGCAAAAGCAATCAAATAAGAAAGGTATTTGGATAGTGTAGTCGCTATGACAAAGTTGTCTCTTTGTTCTTGTGAAGGAGGCTCTTTATGCTCACAGAAAGTGGTTGCTATGTGCCAAACCATTATAACATGAGTGGTTGTATCATGATCACATGCCCATGATTCGTCATATTCTTTGTTGAGCCTCAAAGACGCTTTCCTCTCCCCTGAATTTTCGAGGTAATTTTCCCTTAGAGACACAGCAATCGCCTTCATCACTTGCTTAGACAAATTGATGGAAGATATTTGTTTCTGACCATTTCTTTTCGGGTCGAGATAAGCAGCAGTGATTCTATTATGTATCCACTTGCATGGAGAATAGCTATACGACTCGAGGAACGAGTATTGACACAGTTGCCTCCCCCAAGGCTTCAGTAATTGAACTCGGCACAGTATCTCGATCAACTTCCCAGCATATATGCTCCTTTGCCACCCCTCGTTCTGCACATACTTGCATATGTATTTCACCTTTGCCCATTCCGAGAAAATCATGATGCCAAACTGTGCAAACTCGACAACGAAGATTGACACCATAAACAAGATGGTTATAAAATAACCAGATAACTTCATGAAGTTAGATTCATCATCTCTGGGCAATAACCTAAGCAAAGGCCAAGGCCCCAGGGGGAGTGAAATCAGAGCAGCAGCAACCACAATGGCAAGTTGAAACAATTTATACACTGAACGACGCCAGTTGAGACTGACAGGGTATTTGGTGTAGAATAAATCGAAGAGAAAAGCAAGCTCTACTTCAATGACTCTGAAAACTCGCTCATAATTATTTTCTTTAGAAAGCATATGTTGAATCAAATGACATAACTTATCATGAGCATCTTGGGACAACGAATAGCCAGCAAATCTCAGACAGATGAACTTGAAGAGCGAAAAAGACAGGCAAAGATCCTTGAGTCGTCCATCCAGGTCTCCGCTTACTAAAAGCGTCCCTTTGCAAAGCCAAACCTTTTCGACAGTGATATCGTCATCTGTCATCTTTAGCGATTGTCGATAGTCTGGCGCATCCCCAGCTTGCCATTGTGCTTCCTTTTGCCTCCACATTCCTCTTGAACACAATGAGTGCACCTTTGGTTCTTATGCCACTTTCACCAGGTACCTGTACCTGTACATTGTAGCGGGATCTTCGGGACCTTGATCTCCGTTTCTTGGAAGGTGCTCAGTGCTCATGTAGTCTGCTATTAACTTGTATTCCTTCTGCATCACAGAATTGCTTGCCAACATAAAAGCTCGTGCTCTTTCGTCGACTTTCACGAATAGAATGACGAAAAGAAACACCGTGCAAAATATTGGCACCGACGGGGTCACGTATGAAGCGATCATCCAACTTGTCATGAAACATTGAGCAGCGGAGTCCATGTTAAATGACTTCCACTGTTCAATGTCCTCAATACTGTGCGCATTGTAGGAATCTGCACTTCCGAGAACCACCACCAGATAAGCCGCCCAGATCGGGAAATTTGAAAGGCAGAAAGGAGAGCTTTGGATAAGGCCAATTGTGTATGCGATGATGGCGGGTGAAAGATAATAGGCCGCAAATCCAACCAACGCGAATGCGCGGTTGCCGCTGCGTCGCCTGAATGACCCAAAGACCCCAAGAAAGACTAAGATGGCAGCAGCGATGACCAGCAGTGCCTCGATTCTTGCCAGTCGGATAATTCGACTATAGTATGTGTCCGCCTGCTTGCAGCTATTACACTGCTCTTTCGAGTACCCGTACAGAGAATATGAGCAGGGTTCGTCCATGATCATCAACCCTCTCCCAAGTGAGCGGAAAAATGGAGCACCGATGCCAATGATGAAGAAGGATCGTTTATACGACTTATAAAGAGAAGAGGGGATGAATGTGCGGCGAGGAAGAGGGGATGAATGTGCGGCGAGGTGATGCTCTAAGGTCCCTTTTAACTGATGCAGCATTGGCCGAGCGCCAAGAATTAGGAACTTCTCATAAATTACTTTAGCAAAGAAATCAGAATTATTACTTAATTTTAGATTAGTAACACAATGCATTACCGATATAAATATTTTTTTTTCTTAAAATAGTATTATCCATTCTTGATTTGATAATTAGTAAGAGAATGAGAAGTTAAAACTCTCAATCAAGGAAGATTGAAATCGCTTGTTTAAAGCAAACTTTACATTTGCGACATATCCTAATATTTGCTTAATTTTAAAGCACCTACATGAAAATTGGGATCGATTGTTGGGATAATTCTTGAAATGCCCAAAAAGAATGGGCTCTATTTTCCTTGTCCTCAAACCAAATATCAAATCGGTAGGTTATATTAATATGAACATCACCTACGTGCAAATTTAAGCAAAACATAACGTAAGAGATTTCAATATGTATAACTCATCAACAAGAGGTTTAGTGATGGAGGAAAACAAAATGATTTACTTTCTGAGCAAATTCCTTGAGAATATTTACGTTTATTAGATTGCATCGGCAAACAAACAGAGCTATCGAAGGAAAAAAGAAGTGATCAAGGCACGTGTACTCCTCAAACTTTTGCAAAAGTAATCAACTCTTGGAATTTCGTTTTTTGTATTCCTAGACTATATACTTTTGCACCAGTACTCCTTAAACTTTTGCAAAAGTAATGTCCAATTGGATTTCTGGACTATATACCTTTTCGCTCATATTGATCCTGCTGTAAGAAAAATGAAAGGAAAGGCCGACATGGCTATTAATTTCTGTTAAATGCTGCGATGCCTCATATCCGTAAGTTACCTAATTACTAGATTTTTTTTTTTTGTCGGTCTTCCTCTATTCCTATTCTAACGCTCACTCTCAGACTTTTGCCCTGCCTCTTTGCAGGGTGTGGGAGTCGAAACCCACTCTTGAAACTACAACGTCCTAACCCCAACCCCCTGAGAAGGTGAGGATTCGAACTCCCCACCTCCTCATTCCAAGTTGGAAGAGTGGCCACTGGAGCAAACTCCAGTAGTTACCTAATTACTAGATTAGATGATCAAGGAGAATAGAAACCTTCTATCCTCCAACGCACTTTCAGCGAAAGGAAAAAAGATTCTAATTAGAAAATTTTCTATAAGGGCACCTTCCCATCGTTGTCTATACCAAACCGCGACTGTGGAATCTACCTCTCTCGTCTGCCTTGGCTTTTGAGAAGTCTTCACAGCAGAACGGCTTTTGAGAAGCGAAAAAAAAAATGCTGATTATTGCTTGAAGTTTCCCGTTGAATTTGATATAGGCACAAGTTTATGATGATCGTGATGTTCTAAGTGTTTGTGGAGCCTTGAAGATGGAGACGGACTATCGGAGAATGCAAGAAGATGGCTCGCCTGGGGCTTGGACAAACCAGGCAACTCAGCGGGCACTTATTAGCACCCTATTTTGATGTCTATTTGGTACATAACTTGTTAGAACTCTAAAGAGTTTTTGAAAGCCGCTGTTGAAAGCATAAGAAGTGGGCCTATGACAACTCATAGAGAACAATTTAAGCCTTGTTTGATGTTCTGAACTGTGACTAGGTTTTAATGGAAAGAAAATGCTAGATTTATCAAAACTATTTAAAAAAAATTAATTTACTAAAGAATGTATTGGATTGATTATAAGTGATCCTTAAAACAAGTAGGCCTTAAACGACAAGCGAACAGTGTGACACATTATTGAGTAAACTTACACACAACTTTATAAATAGACAAACAATTGAGGTTCTTATTTGGAGAAGAAAATTTGATATGAAGGTATATGCATTTCTTATACATATATATGTAATTTGGCTGGTTTTATAATAATTTACACATTAGAACTATTGATCACGTTTTCAGCCCCGAGGTAGTACTACACGCTAGAATTAGAGATTCGGTACTATTTCCTTTCCTTACTTTTTTTGTTCAGATTTCTTTTATTATTCTTATTGTGCAATTCATGTAGTCGCACGGTTTGAAATCTTTCGTAGATATTCTAGGTTATCAAAAACTAATGCACTACGCTTGTAGTTCGCACATATATTAATTAAATTGTGTCAATAATGACTTGCACTTTTGATGTGGACAGAGATTAATCATCAAAGCCTCAAGCCTCAATAAGATACGGCTCCTAATAAATTTCTGGAATGGTGAACTAGCATGATTTATAACAGAGAATCCAATCAATTCAATGCCTTTTATTTACGGCCACATAAATCTCGTCGCTGTCCTGTATGTCAGAAAGCTTCTTTAAGAAGCTGACCGTGTTAGAAAAAAGGATAGCTAACACGTGGATAACACATTGAAAGAGGGTGTAGGTAGTATCTAACGGGACCTAGTTTTTTTTTTTTTTTTTTTTTTTTTTTGGGGGGTAACGCCACAATGACCTAACTCAAGGAGATACCGAAAATTGATTTTGTTATACCAGAAAAATCTGAAGATTAAGTTGATGGTTCAGTTGCAAAGTTTCGGTGGAATCTAATCCAAGGCAATGAAAAGTTGGTGGCCCTGAAGATGTTGATCCACAGCCTTTGTAGATTGAAAGATGTTTGTTTAATCGAATAATCCAACACTTTAAAACCGCAGGTCGAGTTATTTCCAACCGATGGTGTTGGTGTGGAAGTCGAGATCTGTTGCTGATTTATTAGCCAAATGGTTGAACTTTTATGAACGGTAAATGTAGGATTTTCTATTTTTTCTTCATTCGTAGTGGAATCTTAAATTGATCATATAAAAAATAAGGCAATTGTTATCACTTACTTAGAATTTCCAAGTTTATTTATTTTATTTTATTTTTCTATTTTAGTTTTCACAGATATAAATATGTGATTTTATTTTGATGTAAGTCGGCATACTTCTGAATTAATGACAGAACTATTAGAGATTTTTCACTACATATACATCTTTGAGCGCATTTGACCTATCTACCTATTTTGCAAGTTTACTCGTGTTTATCTATAGTCTCTATTGCACCACATTTTTGCATGAAAGTTTTCCTACATTGAGAAAGACAATTGGTCCATGTAGAGAAATTATTTTGGTCCTGACTATTCATATGAGCGAAAATTATCTCAATAACTAATAAGTGCTTTGGAAAGGCACCGGCTTCTTATTAAACAAACAAAATCACATAATTGAGTGCAAGATCAGGAACCAAACAGTGGACGGTGAGAATGAGGACTGGACCCTCGCAACTGGTTTGAATGCTTTTTCCTTGTTCAGGCAAAATGCATTCTGAAGCCGTTCTAATGATGACTAATTTTGTTACTCGGGCCGAGTAGGAATACCTCTCGAGGGCTGGCCGTCCACCTGGACGGAACTTTTGAACTTTCGCGCGCTGTCTTCACTTTTTCGCACCGGGGGTGTTCTGAGACGTACAAAATAAACGAATAAGCAATGTGAACACCCGATGAAATGTGACGTGCCTTTGTACCGAATGCATTTCTCAGTACATGGTCTGTCAATGCTCTGTTAAAATTGTCCTAGCATCTCAACTGCCGGGTGCTTCTCCATCTCCATGTGGGGGAAGAGAATCTTCCTAAAGCCGCCGTATTGAGAGTCGTGTTTAACTACTGCTCTGCAATATTGGAAATCATGTTTTGTTATGGTAAACCGACCCTGGTTCGGTACCAAGTTGCAGAAGCACGTAACAAGATCTGAAGGCTATTAAAAGTAAACAGTGAAACTTTATAGTGACAATATGGTCAATTAAATATTCCTATCGGCTAAATTTTGCCATATGTCACGACCCGTCCCAAGTTGACCTGATTCAGAATAGAATAACAGCAGGTCAAATTGAAGTTACTTTCCTAAACCCGGTTGACTGAGGGAAAATTGCTGGCATCTTTGGCAAGATCGGTAGATTTCTGCTATACCTACGTCTCTATGGCCTACCTCTTGGAAGTTTTCTGCAGTAAGATAAGACCTGCTCTTTAATTTTCCCTACGCGATTCTCTGCTAGGAAGCCAACCACCTAATGATGCTATAGGACAATGATAACTGAAATCAGCAAGAAATATTCAATCTTCCATGATGAATCAATCGTAGTGAAATTATGACCAGGCCTTGGTAAGCAAATTCAGGATGCCAACCCCACCAAACCAGCCCTCAGACTCCAAATGAGTGGGTTTTATTTGGTGCCAGGATCAGTGGCCAACTCTAACCAAATGAGATGCACTTGAATTGTTTTAGAAAAATCTCATATTAGAAAATTTATGTAGTGTTGTGTAGTTAATATATTATAGTTTGCCCATAACTCATTGATTTAAACTTTTAATTGAATGTTGATCCAACTAGATTGGTTGACTCGAACTTAAGCTCTTTCTTGACGATTTCTCCAGATAAAGGTATGGGATTTTTACTACATGCTCCTAACAAATGGTATCAAATCCGATAATTGATTGGTTGCCTGCTCCCAATGCATATTGGTTTTGGGTCAATATTCCAAGAAGGAATCTTGTAAACAATGTCATTTGCACACAGCCTTTATGGTTCAATCTGGTGGAAGAGACCTACGGTGAAGGTGCGCATTGTGATATGGCGACGTAGCCCCATTGGCATCATGATTCGGTCTGGAGAGAGAGAGAGAGTAGGGATGAAGGTTGTAGTTGTTGTTGTTGTAGTCTTCATAAAACAAACAATGTGGAGATTCAAGTAGAGACATGTTAACATAGAAGGATAACTAAGAAGGAGTAGACCTAACATTAAGATCATATATGAGGGCGAGATTATTGGAATGCACTTGTGAGTAGTGTTAGAAAAGTTTCACATCAAAGAATGGGTGTGATATTGAGTCATCAATTTTATTGACTTAAGCTTTTGAAAGAATATGGATCAAATTGGATATGCTGATAAACTCAAACTTAGGCTTTTCCTTAGTGATCTATCAAGTGAAGGTATGAGATTTCTACATGCTCATGACATTGTATATCCTAACATGTAAAAGTGTGAACGAACAACAGCAAAAACATTACATATTGCCCATGTTCGACATAATACAACCTTAGAAATGGACAACCTATTCAAGTCTTCAGTAATAGATCCTTGATAAAGCAACACATTACACCACATAAAAGAAGGGGTCATGCATCACACATGAAAAAGTTTTCTAGAATCTGACCAGGGATGGATGCAAGATAACAGGACTATTGCAAACATACACAACCATATACACATTTTACACAGCATATAAGGCATAATATCATAAAATGAGGCCAAGTTCAGCTCCTCTCTGGAGCATCATGTTACTCACCACCATATGGATCTCTCGTAATGCCCGCGTGAGAGACCAAAACCCAAACGTGAGTCACAAACTTGCCCCCGGTGGTGAGATACTTAGCATGAGCCGCCGCATCTTTCGAAGGAGCCACATAGAGCATCATATCCACCGTCGCTGACGTGCACCGTCCTGGCACCCCTGGTCGCGACTGAGCAGTCATGACCAAGGGGTGCAAGTCGAGTGGGCCAGATCACAGATCTGGCCCACTTGGCTCCTGTTCCAAGCTTGGGCTCGGCTCTTGGGCCCAGGTCGGGCTGGTCGGGCCTTGCCCAACTGGGCCAGACCCAGGCAGGCTAGGCCCGACCGTCCATATGCATCTTAAGCATATTTGACCTATCTACCTATTTTGTGAGTTTACTCGTGTTTATCTATAGTCTCTGTTGCACCACATTTTTGCACAAAAGTTTTCCTACATAGAGAAAGGCAATTGGTCCATGTAGAAAAATTATTTTGGTCCCGACTATTCATATGAGCGAAAATTATCAATAACTAATAAGTGCTTTAGAGAGGCCCGGGCTTCTTATTAAACAAACAAAACACATAATTGGGTGCAAGATCAGGAACCAAACAGTGGACGGTGAGGATATGGACTGGACCCTCGCAAGCAGCGGGGAATCAACGGCTAGCGGTGTGTTCTCCAGGATCGAGGTTACGTTTGGCATCCTGCACAGTGTGCCAGCTGTACATTATGGGCCGTATCGCGGCCAAAACGGTGGGGACGTATGCCGTTGTGCGCCGGTAGCCACGTTAGATGCATCAGCTGGAAGTTCCCGTCCAGCATTCTGCCAGTCCTATGGCTCATTGTCCTGTCCCATCCTTAGATCCTCCTTTTAGCTGCTCCAACGAAAGAGAAAAGATTAACCTTGATTAGCATGAGGGTAACGTTAATTTATTAGGTATGATTAACCTGAATGAACTCGCTTTTTAATCATGTGAAAAGGAGTTTATGATAATGTCCACATTTAAAAGGTATCAAAAGAAAATTCATCCATGCATATACACACATGCATAAATATATATACACACAAAAGGCCACTTCCTTATTCACCCTATTTATTGATGACTTTCTTCTCCTTGTTGGAAGTAGGAACGGCCTTTATCCAATCGACTTTTGAACCATCTCGCCTGAATTGTTTGAATACACATGGAGAAGCACCAAGAACGGATGCAGACAAGCAAAGGGTACAAGCTTGTGGCCTAGATTCAAACATGGAAAGGGATTGGAGAAATCTACAATGGTCATGTTGACAATGTAAAAGTTACTGACTTGAAGTAGATTTTGCTCTGATGATATTGTCACATCGGCATATCATCATCATGATCCTAAAAAGAACATAGTGGTTCCATATGTTTTTTTTCTGAAAATATGGCATCATTTGATATTGATTGGGACATTACCACTTTTTGTCGATGTTTGGCCTTTTCAACACTTGAGCAAATGGAGTTTCGAGTTGGCTAAGAATTTTGACACCTTCTTTTTTTATACTAAAATGACATTTTAAGATCCACGATCAATAATTGAAGAGGAAACATGACCTATGATTTGATATCCAAGATGAATAATTGAAGAGAAAACATGAACACATGATTATAGCTGTCAAAAGACATATGTTTCATATTGGACCCAAATAAATAAGTGGGACGAACAATGATTGAGATTCATTTTCACTAGACTGACGATGAATCGAATCTACATATACAAAAATTTATCTCTTGCTCTTCCCTCCTAATAAAAAAATTAAAAATTAAAATTGACATACAACATGAAAATCAGTTTAGGTCCCATCAATATCATTTATTTCACAAAATCATCTAGAATCACTTTGCTTTTTCTAGGACCATGACAATATGCCAACGTGATAAGATAAGATCATGAGAGCAAAACCTGATTCAAACAATGATTTTTACCCTTAGACATGACTACCGTGAATTTCTTCTTTCGTTACCTTTCCACGTTTGTATTTACACCACAAACCCGTATCCTATGCTTGTCAGCATGCGGTTCTCGATGCTCCTCCATTGGAATTCATAATCTATAGAAAAATATATCATAATTTTTTTTAATACCTTTAAAAGTGCAATTATGGTAAACTCCTATTCACATGATTAAGATGCCTGTTCATTCAAGCCAATCATGCCTAATAAAATATATTAGGATTCATGAAATATCTTGTCTAAAATTAATGTTTATTCTTTTTTTGTCCTTTCATTAGATCCAAGGACAGGACATGACAATCGAGTGATGGGGCCAGCAAAATGCTTAATAGGGATTGCCACCTCATGGGTTTGACATCACATGATTTGTCATACATTATTCGGCAACGCCATTGGACATCATATGCATTCGACACCCTAAGTAAGATGCTAGCGCTTAATTCACCAAAATCTCCAACTTTATATCTAATTCCAATTTTATCTAAAAAAAAATTTTGTTTAAAAAAAAGGGCCGCACTTTTTCCACCTTTTATATAACTAATTCACCCAAATTTTCATTAAAAAGGCAAAATTTCCTCAACCATTCAATTGTAATATGAAGTGGTAGCCCCAAATTAATTTACTTTCCTTCTTATTCATTATTTTTCCATTTTTATTTAGAATTTAGTTGTCATAATTAAACATTTCACATATTTGTTTTTGTTTGATGTGGCTATTTCGTGTAAAATAAAGGCATTATCTTTTCTTTTGATTTTTAGATTTTACTTCCACAATATAAGTTTTGTCAAAAAGAACAATTCCCAAGAAATCTAATTCTTTTTTACATTGTCAAGCAAATTTAAGGGTTAACTCTCAAATAGAATCTAGAGATTAACATAGACAATTTTGTAAAACAAAATTATCTCAATAAGCTTTTGCTTTTGTTGTGCATATCAACATTAAACCCTTTCTTATTTTGTTCAAAAATATCTCATTGATAAAAATTAATTTTTGTCAAGCCAAAATGATGAGATTTTATTGGTATTTAAAAAAAAAAAAAAATCTTATTTTAGGATTGTTGCGATTTAATTACATCTCATCTTTTAAAGTTTCACATTCGAGAATAAAATTATGATTTTATTTTAGAAATTCTTTACAAAGTTTTTTTCATTGATTATTCAATTATATGCATATGTGAATAAAAGATAGCTAATAAAGTTTGATGGTGACACACACAATAAATGTGAAAGTTTATAAACAAGTAATTGCGTTAAAAAAAAATGTCTATGTTAAAAAATTTCTATATTCTACTTGTCAATTAATCCACAAATCTGATAGACAACTTTGAAAAGAGTTAGGTTTTTTGAAAATTTTTCTCCTTGAAAAAACTAATTTCTACATAAGTAAAATCTTACAATGCATAGTATCTTTAATACATATGGGATAAACACAAGGAAAAAAAAGTGAAATATTAATTAATTACATAAAAAAATCTTAAATAAAAAGAAGGAAAGTGAATAAGTTTGGGCCACTACTTTAAATTGCAATTAAATGATTGATGGCATTTTTTTTTTTAGATTTAAGGTGGATTTAGCCATGTAAGGGGTGAAAATAGCACTAGGGGTGTGCAACCGGACCGGGTATATTCGGTTCATGAACCGGCCTTGTGGCACCTTGGATCTCAAACCAAATTACAAGACTTGCTTTATGAATTAGGTGAGATATTAATTTCAGATCATAAAATAAATTTCATTCTAAGCTGAATCATAAGAAACTGAACTACACTCGACTCTATTTACCATAAACTTTGTCCATACACATCGGGAGAAGAGGTTATGGAGGGGGATTTCTACAAAAAAAAAAAAAAAAAAAAAAAACACTAGAAGTCACTAACACTAAGTATCATGCCTCCTATCAAGTATGTACATATTGTAAAAAAAAAAAAAAAAAAAAACTCTCTCACACATTGAGTGCTCCTCGGTCACCTTCTAATCTGAAGAAAAGACACAATAAACAAGTGTGAGTTTTTAAAATAAAAACTCAACAAGTGGGCAGTTAGTCCTAACTTGGAGTTGGCCAATAGCAAGACAAATAGGTAAACAAACTATCCATTTGCAGAATCTATGGAAGTCTAGTTGCAACAATCACCTAGGGGGAGACCACTCTCCGCTCTGAACCCCTCGCACCCAACCTAGCATCACGAGGTCCACAATCACCCAGGGGAAGACAACACTCCACCCTGTACCCCTCGCACCCAACCTAGCAGCACGAGGTCCACAATCACCCAAGGGAAGACGACACTCCACCATGTACCCCTCGCACCCAACCTGGCATCACGAGGTCCCCTGAGAAGCTATTCAACCCTTCTCAGTCCTCTGGAGAGAATATCATTACTCCTCGTCACCCCTCTCCAAGCATCCCGACACCCGGGGTCTCTCATTGGCTCCTTAGCCAACTACATAACACATTCATAATTCCGCCTTGTTGCAGCACCAACAATTCCAGTATGCTAACAATCACACCAAGGTCTAAACATACATTATTAAATACTGCAAGGTATATAAGAACCCTCATTAGAGGCGACAAAGTAAGAGTCCAACCTTTTCCTGTAGAAACTCAAGATCTGCCAACATGGACAGAACAAAGCAAAATTGAGTAATCTTAGTATTTAGAGCCAAAACCATAGTAAACCATCACAGAAAATTCTCAAATTTTAATATGTGATAGTAAGGCCCTAAATGAACACTCTTCATGAAGGAAACCAAGTCAGGTTCCTTCTATAAAGAGAGCAGAGAACAGCAATGTGGTCCATGCAGCTCAAAATTCCTTCCGCCGAACAGAACTAACAACCGAGAGGTTTAACCCATTTCGAAGTTCAAAACTCAGTAAAATGCTTTGAAATTTTGATATGTTCTGCACCTACATGTCTCCTACTACTTTAATGAAGGAAGCAAATCCATATTCTAACTCAATAATTTTATAGAAATTCAAAAGCACACTGAGGTCGTGATTTCACGGTTCTGGACAGCTCATGGACAATATAAAATCAAGTCTTCATGTGAATCATTATAACTCAGAAAAATCTCAATTAAATATATGTTGTAGTTCAAGGTTTTTGGAGTAACTTTCATGAAGACAGTGTCGCTTATTTATCAGTAGATCAAACACCACAAAATCGGAAACTAGAGGACTCGGTAAAACTTAGTGTTGGGAAAAATGATGAGTAACTATTACATACTTGCAAACTCAGCACCTACAATGTACATAACTCACATGTAAGTCTATGTTCACAATACGCATGGCCTTCTACCAAGCAAAACAATGTATCACAGCTTCCTTGAAAAGCTTCTACACCTATGCTGGCCATCGATTTGACATGCAACTCACAAAAAGCACACCATCGTTGAAGCCGAACCAAAACAGAACCGAAGGAGAGGAAGATCCACTAGATAATGTGCGACAGCACCTCACCCAGCAACCAAAGGATTTCCTTAGTCTAGTGTAGAGGGATAGAACTTCAACTCGCTCGCATTCTAGCTCCAAACCGAGCTTTGGTTCCCAATTTTTTTCACACCCAACCCCGAAATCTACCCCAATCTTCACATGCATAGCTAGGCACAACCAAATCATTCATCAGCGAAAGAGGGAGGAGGCGTCGAGCGAGCTGGGGGCTTTGCGTCCTATGGCGGCAGCTCCAAACGGGATAGAGCAGTGACGATTTTGCTGCTGGACGGAGGCACGGGCGGAGAAGGGCAGAGATCAGGTCAGACTTTGGCGGAACGAAGCAAGAATAGAAGAGAAAAGAAACGGGTGTCTTGGCTGAGAGAAGAAAGAAAAGAACGCAGCTCAAAGAAAGGAGTTGCTATAGCTAAGTCGTTTATTGAAAGAATAAAAGAACAGAAGTACACGTGTGGCCTCCCTCTTCCTCTTTAGCTCCACCTAGCTGCTACAAGGGGAATAAAATGCCTCTTGAAAGAAAATCCTCCCATGCACGGAAGAGTGGGTCGTGGCCGAACTAAAAGAACACTTTGTGTTTTAACCTAATCAGTAATCTTAATCTATAATATACATACTTAACTTAATTGACGAGCAAAAGAAAATTTGGGGTGTCACAGGCCCACCCAGAAAATAGGGTCGGGAATTGGTTCCCATTGATACCGGTTCCCGGACCGGTTTTGGAAGTAGATGTGGCATCCTAAAATTTCATAACGATCCCTAGATACACTACGGCCCATGACTAGGTGACGGAAGCACCGTCGGACTATATTATAGTCATTAGACCAATGGATTACAATTAAGCAAGGGCCGAGCATTGAATGGACTATTGTTTTGTTGGAAATGTATCATATGCTCATGTGTGACCAAGGTTGTACTAAAAGATAGATTGATAAGAAATTTTCTATACTTAGCTGTGTACCCTATGAATCGAATTATCCTTGATTAATGTTGTAATATTATATGGCCATGCGAGTATTTGTAATTATGTATACATAAGCGGGGATTAAGGTGGAACATTAGGAGCAAATGTGGGCTGGACACTTAGGGATAATAAAATCCGTAACCCAACCGGCCCAAAACACCTAAGACAGCCCACATTTCCTCTTCATTTAGTCGCATGATTAGTCAAATTAACAAGAGATTATTGACCAAGGCTTGGCCAAATGAGGCCACATCCATGCATGCAATTGAACAAGTGGCAAATGGACTCCTCATGAGAAGACACAGTTGCATGAGGTGTCGCCGTCTCTTGCTGCCACCAAAGATTATACATGCAAATCTCATGATTACCAGTTAATTAAGAAAACAAAAGAAAGGGAAGGGGGCGGAGTGAACGAGAGAGTGATCAAGAGAGAGTGACCGAGAGAAAAAGAGAGAGAGTCCGAGAGGAAGAGAGAGTTCGTGAGGGTGCATCAGTGAGGGAAAGGAGGAGATCATCCCCACCGTGAGCACGCCTGCTACCGCTATCGACGCCGCCTAGCTTTGCCGTTGATTGAGCCGCGCCCAAAGTCCGCAAGTTGCCATTTTGCTTGCTGTGGTTGTGTCGGACTTAAGGCAAGTGAAAGTCCATTGATCTACATTATATTGTGCTGTGGTTGTCTAGGGAAGTGTAATAGATTTGGAGATGCTTGAATTTTGATGCTGGATGCTGGAATTCGAAAGAATAGAAGTAGTTCTCTAGGACTAGCAAACTGTTCCATGGAAAAACAGCTTGACCTTTGGCAACTCCGTGAATTTTATGCAATTATCTAGTCGCAACTTGACTTCATGTCCTTGGTGAAAGTTGTAGATGACATCTTAAGGAGTAACATACTAAAATTTGAGAAAAAACGGACAAGTATTGGTCGGTGAAACGATTTTTCTTTGAAAATGTTAAACCTGGAAACTGTTACAGAGGGTTAGGGAGAGTTATAGTGATTATAGCTCTTGATCTACAATGAATTCGACTTAGAGTTATGCACAAAAATTTTACCTCTAGGTCTTATCTATATCATATCAAAAATTCAGAATTTTCTGAGTTCATTTAGGGGTTATACCGAAATTGTTATTGAAACTATGTAATAGTGATGCTTGAAGTTTTATGGCTGTGATGCACGGACCATTGCGATTCATACGAAATTTTCTTGACTTGGTGTTCTTCATAAAACCTTTTTCCTTGGATCTTGTTTATAACATGATAAATTTTCAGAATTTATCAAGATCGTTTACTGATTTTCCAGAATTTCAATTAGTGGAGTGCATTCTGTTTTGTTCAAAAACTGTTTTATTTTAAGACCAATTGATTTGCTCTATGAGTTGTGATTTCTTGGGTCGTTATTTATACAATGGATGCGGTGACATTTAGCATATCATATGACATAAAAAATTGATGAGGCTTTATAAACTCATTGAAACTTTTGACATTATTACATCGAATGTTATTTTCAAAGTGAGACATATATGTATATATCATGATGTTGATGATACCGTCGGACGGCTGAGTCGACGATGCCCCGGGAGTGTCAAGATGCCCATAGGGTCGAGTGAGTCGACGCCGATTGGATGCCCGAAGGTGTGTGCTCGGGAGTTTCAAGATGCCCGGTTGTAAGTATTGTACGTAAATCTGGATGGAAGGGGCAACCATTTTCATGGCGAGCCTTGGATGTGCCTTGTGATGCCAAGCGGGGTGCGAGATGCCCGGAGGTGTGTGCCGGAGGTCTCGCGATGCCAGGTTGGATGCGAAAGCCCGGAGGGATGCAAACACTGGTCCTCAAGAAAATGAGAGTTTTCGAACATTAAAATGGGAAATAAATCATGTGCATGTGTGTGCATATGACATGGTACATGAATTGTCTACAAATTGTGAGTTGGTATTATTTGGCACTAAAAATGTGGTTATTAGGGCATGGAATAGACTTTATGGATATATATATATATATATATATATATATATATATGCATGATTGCATAGATGATATGTGCATTTCACATAAAATCTTGGTTGTCTTGCTTGTTGCATTGTGTAGTTTGATGGATCTTTTACTGTTAAGTGGTTGTACTCACCCCGTTTAGGGACTAACATTTCAGACTAGAAAGAAAATGCCTCTGCTGCCTCTGACTCCTGGTACGTTATATGGGCTCCTGATTGACCTGTAGTGGGAGATGTTAGAGCACCATCATCTTGGAGTGCATGGATTGGTGTTCGAACGTGTAAGGATTTTGCTGACCTTTGATATAGACCATTTTGCCAGCCCAGTTCATCAAGAGTTCATTTCGGTTCTCATCCGACTGGATGGCCGCTTGCTGAGGTTGCTGTTACCACCATCGGCCGACGGACCGGATTGGATTTGATCGTGGGTCGAGACAGCAGATGACACATTTTGGACCGCCGACATTAAATGATGGACCGATATACATGACTGCTGTGGAGTCGGGTACTTTTGGATATAGCCGAGCTTAGAAAAGCCTTGGCCTTTTGATGTACCGACTCATGATGTCTATCAAGTTATGTAAATAAAAGTGTTCGGCTCTAACTTATAAAAAAAAATGTGTAGTTGGTGTGCATTGCATTATTTTGTTTGAGTATGGGATAGGGAGATTTTGAATATGCTTCCACTATATAAGTTGCGCAGGGACCAGACAAGAAAGTAGGAACCCCTAGAGTTATATGTTATATTAAAATCTATGGTATCAGGGTAGTAATTAGCCAGGAGGTAGTAACCATGGTGACCCTAATGGATCGAGGGCATTAGGGGGTGCTACAGTAGAGGTCCAAAACCTTTTTTTTTTTTTTTTCCGATTTCTATTCTTACTCCCGCAATCACAGGACGTTTTTCCTCTTGGCTCTCTCAAACACGCACGTCACTCCTCCTTTGTCATTCCTCTTCCTCACTTGCTTCCCTCCCTCACCAGCTCCCTCTCGCATTGACTAATGGACGGACAATGTTCGTCACCGCCAAATTCTTGTGTATCACAGGAATTGGCTCGCCTAATTTCTCTTTTATAGGAGGAGTTATGCTTGCATAAATGAGTAGCTTCATATAGTAGTTTTGGGAATAAGACTAATATTAGACCAATGTTTGTTGCTAATTCTTTGCCTTATGATTTTATATTATAATTAGCCCTGTGGATCCTTAATTTTTCGTTTAGTCAACAAGTTCATGTATTTATTTATTACAAGTGCTTAATGTTTCAATACAAATTATGAGGATTACGTTATTTTCTCGTGTATTAATATAAAATTCAAAGTCGTATAGGATATCGGGAGATTGCAAAACAGGTTCCAGTGAAAACATGGTTGACCTTGGGACCGGATTGGAAAAACATGATGGGTCGGGTATATGGTCCAGAAAATGGGAACCGGTTATAATAGGGCCGGGTATAGGGTCCAGATCTAGACCCTACCCACTCTGGAGCCGATCACCCTTAAATAACACTGCCCAAAAAAAAATTATCAACTTTTACTATAGTCCCAAATTTGCCCCTAGGTCCAAAAATCGTCAGTGGTTTCTTCAAAATTATTAATATCATGGCCAATTAAAAGATAATTTAACAACCTGAGTTTTCACCAGCACTCTGTCATGACTTACCCTTCGATAGGGAAGGAAATAGATTTAGAGATATTGCTTAAAGGGCGGGCCTACAACCCATGATTTAGCTACGGGTTTTCCCAAACTCATACCTCGTACGATGTTGGTATTCAAATTAATGGTGTGAGAATTTTCTAAAAAGGAGTTACCACTAGCTTATCAAGGTTGGCTACAAACCAAGTGAAGTGTGAAAGTGTATTTCACTTCCTATGCAAATAGAGAGTTTGGAGTTGGGGACTTGATTACACTAATTAACTAATTAACTAATTAGTGCCATTTCAGTACATAATCTTGTTCATTTAAAAAAAAAAGGATTTTGCTCAAGCAGTTTGAATTAATTTTATATTTATCCAATAAAATATGAGGCGACTATATGGGTACGCAATCATTAACATAACAATTAGCAATCAAAGAAAGCGTTAAATTAATTGCATGGAATAACAAAGATCTAACACTAAGAAAAAGAAAAATGCTAATCCGAACTAAGCTAAAGGGAAGCCATAATTAACGTATTAATCCCTTTTATAGTTAAGGGATCCCTCGGTTTGATTTGATTCATATTCCAAAGAAAAACTTTATTTCTTAAAAGGATTTAATCCTTTACCTCTCAACGAAGGATTCGAGGAAAAATATACATTCTCGTGATTTGTATCCAAGGGTCAATTAAAAATGGAAAATTGGATTATTTAATTGTGAAACATAATTTTTTTTTTTTGAATTGGATCAATACTTCCAATTTAATGAGTATTAGTAAAGGATCTATGGATAAATATAGAAAAACGTATTTCTAATCGTAACTAAATCTTCCATTTTTTATTTTTCGATAGGAAAGATTGGAGCAAAATAGCTATAAATTAATAAAATTAAAACATGATTTTAGTTTACTAGAAGCATTGACATTTGGTATTTGGATATTACTTCTATCAATGATCTAGTACTGTACGCACTTTTTTAAAAAGATTAAGTTTGGAATTTTTGGAAGAATTCGCATCATTATGCTCGATAAAAGGAATGAGAGAAGCTCCAATAGAAAAATATTGGAAAGGAAAAATACTTCGAAGATTAACCTGTTCCCATGCAATAGTTAGGAATTCTTGACGGTATCGAGCTGGAACAACCTGTTCTTCTTGAATACGCTGATTCAGCGCTAAAGAATTTCCCGCCGCTATCATATAGTATTCATCTCTACTTGGTGATAAATAAAGCATCCGTAACAAGCCAATTTTTAGCACAATTTTGGATTGATAGGCTTCCACTTTTAAGATATATTACCCAAAAATTGGTTTTTAAGCTTTTCTATTTTAAGAAAAATAAAAAATAAAAATTGAAATTTTAATTATTATTTTTTATTTTAAAATTTTAAAATTTTTTAATCCAAAAATAAGGATTCAGGCTAGACCCTAGGCCCTAGTTCGAACTTAGATACTATGGCTTCGCGAGTCCGGGTCACTAACACATTTGGGCCCTGATGTTAAATCCATTTTCAAAATAACTTAAGCCTAATCTAAAAGCGAATTAAGCCCAATGCATCAATAGCCCAAAGCTTTTGCTAGGGCAGACCAAACCCAAATGGAATTATAACCACAATTAAGCACTGCTCTCCCCACTTCAATTCAAGCCGAAGACTTAAGGCGCGTATGACAAAATTTTTGGAACAGAAATCAATTTCTAGCCAAAAATTAAGTTTTCAATTTCTATTCCATGGACGAGTTTCTGAGTAAAGTGTTTGATAACAATTCAAAATTTCTATTTCTGAAATAAAAATTCGTTTGATAATAGAATAAAATTTCCATTTCTAGGAATGGCAACAATCGGCGTCCGGTGGCCAAAGTCCGACATTCGGCGACCAGCATTCGGCGTCCAGTGGCCGGCGTCCAATGGTGGGCGGCCGAATTCCGAAGTCCGAAATCCAACGTTCGGCATCCAACGCCAAGTCCGATAACCGACGGCAGGTGACCAAAGTCCAAAGTCCGACACCGGAGTTCGGCGACCGGCAACTGGCATCCAACGTTCAGAGTTCGACATCTGACGTCTGACATCCGGAGTTCGGCGACAAGAGGCTAGTGACGGGTGGCGGGCGGCCGACATCCGGCGGCTGGTGACGAGCGACGGATGATTGTCAGTGAACATCTGATGGTTGGTGGTGAGCCTCCGGCATCCAATGATTGGCGATGAGCAGCCAACGATCAGTGGGCATCGTTGGGGTGGGGGCGAATTAATTTCAGAAATAGATTTCGACCCTCATGCCCTACAAGAAGGCATGGCAAAAGTCTGAGAGTGAGTTAGAATAGGAGTAAATAGGACCGACAAAAAAAAAATTCAAAAATTGTTCTAAGGCTTTTAGGGTGGACATAAGCAGCGGTGAGTCTATTATTTATACAATTCCATGTAGAATAGTTATATGATTTGAGGAGCGAGTTTTGGAGTTGTCTTCCCCAAGGCTTCAGTAACCGAACCCTGCTCATTATCTCAATCAACTTCTCAGCATATCTGTTCTTTCTGTGCCGCTCATCTCGCACATACTTGCATATGTATTTCACCTTTGCCCATTCTGAGATAATCATGATGACGAACTGTGCAAGCTCAACAAGGAGGATTGACATCGTAAACAAGACAGTTGCCAAAGCAGGAACCGAAAGGTTCCCTCCCTGGATCAAAGGCGAGTTGAAGCAACCACATCCGCAAATTGAAGGACTCTCAAGGTAGTAGAATAAAATTAGAGCAGCACCAACCACAATGGCGAGTTGAAGCAGTCTATACTTGGAACGATGTGGGTTAAGATTTACCGGGTATTTGGTGAATAATAAATAGAAAAGAAATGCGAGTTCTACTTCGATGACTCTGAAAACTCGCTCATAACCATCCTCTTCAAAAATCATATGTTCAATTAACCGTCATAACTTCTTGTGAGCTTCTTAGGGTAATGAGTAGCCAGCGAATCTCGGGCAGATGAACTGGAAGAGCGAAAAAAGACAGGCACAAATCTTTGACTCGGCCATCCCGGTCTCCTCCGCTTTCACTTAAAAGCATCCTTTTGCAATTCCAAACCTTCTCAACGGTGATAACTTCATCCTTCTCTGACAATTTTTTACAGTCCTCTGTTGAGCACAATGAGTGTTCCTTTGCCTCGTCTGCCACTATCACCAAGTACTTACACCTGAGATTGTAAAGGGATCCGTGTCGCTTGAACCATTACATTGGTGCTCGGCGCTCATGTAGTAAGATATTAACTTAAAATGATGAAAAGAAACACCGCACACAATATTGCTGTCCTTGAATTGTCCATGTATGAAGCGATCATCCAACTTGTCATGAAACATTTAGCAGCAGAGTCGACATTAAATGACTTCCACCGTTCAATGTCCTGAATGCTGTGCGCAGTGTAGGAATCTGCGCTTCCAAGAACCACCACCAAATAAGCCGCCCAGAAAGGAAAATGTGGAACCTTGAAAAGAACGCTTTGCGTAAGGCCAAGCATGTACACGACAAGAACGGGGGAAAGGCTATAGGCCGCAAATGCGACCAACGTGAATGCACGGTTGACACAGCATCGCCTGAACGAACCGAAGTCTCCAAGAAAGAGTAACATTACAGCAGTGACGGGCAGCAAGACCACTATTCTTGCCATTCGGTTCACTTGATTTTCGTACGCCTCCGTGCAATTATCCCTCGAAAAGCCATAGAAATTCTCGGGATCAAAGAGGATGGATATGTCGATGAAATTAATCTCTCTCTCTCTCTCGATAGAGCGGAAATATGGAGCACCGGTTCTAATGATAAGAAAAAGGATCTTTTATACTTGTTAGATTGTGAAGAGGGGATGAATGGGCGGCGCAAAAATATAGATGATACTCTAAGGTCCCATTTTATTGATGCAGCTTTGGCCGGTATAGTCCCTATCATTAAGTAATTCTAGAGTATTTATAGAACACATTAGCGGTACTGTTTCACCAAAAAAGCGAAAAATCTTTTAAAAGGATAATGGGGATGAAATTGATGGATATTTAAGGAAAATAGGCTCTTTATTGATTTTGTATAGGAAAGTAAATGACTAAACAAGCAAAGGAATTGAAAATGCATGTACTGGAATTTATTTGTTTTTTTGGTCTGTTCATGTAATGGAATTAAAGGTGTTAAGAATGTACTTGGGTACTGGAAATTTGAAGTGCTGGAAAGATAAATTCGCAAGAAATTAAAAGATCAAAGCAAATGCATAAGAACTAATATTTAATTGATTGTCTGTGTCCTAAATACAAATTACAAGGCGGTATATTCCACCAACAACACTTTCAAACAGTTATGAATCTTGAATCTACTAATAGTCTCCTATTACTATTTACAGTGATAAGCAATTTTCGAGATCCCAGGCATGATCTCTTATCTTCTAATTGGCAATCACAAGCAGTCACAATTTCCGAGACCATAGGATAACCAATTGGTAATCACGGGCTTGTATCGATCCATTATCTCTATTTGCAATAGCTTACTGTTGATGATGTCAATCCTCTTGGATGACAAATCATAAGAACTAGTATATATGATTGGTAATCATCTTGGATGTCAAATCATAGATTCATATTTTCCTCTTCAATTATTGGTTTCTAGATGTCAATATGTCATTTTAGTCATCCCTCATTTCTTTTAAAATTATAAAAAAAATGCGCCAAAGTTCTTGTCATGGCCTACCCTTGAGGGAATAGATTTAGAGGTATTTACTTGAAAGACGATCCAAATTGATAAACCTAGAAGATGGCTCGTGCACATCATCACAATCATGTGTTCATGTTTCCTCTGTACTCATTCAACTTGGATATCAAATCATAGGTTTGTGTTTTCCTCTTCAATTATTGACCCTATATATCAATAAGTCGTTTTACCCCTCCCTCATTTCTTTTGAACATTATCTAAAAGGGTGTCAAAATTCTTGTCGCGACCTCCCTTGAATAGGTTTAGAGGTATTTACTTGAAAGGCGGTCCAAATTGGCATCCTTAGAAGACAGCTCAAACACATCACCTAATAAGTAATTTAAGGTGGTCCATCAATTTCAAGTGCAGGTTCTCCCAAGCTCATATCATACGCAACATTGGATTTTTCACAAGATGTTCAAATTAACCCTATCAAAATTCTACCGAAGGAGTCGCCACTAGCCAACTAAGGTAGGCTAGACACCAATTTAAATGTGGGAGTGTCATCTCAATTTCTATAGAACTGGAGATTTCGGATTCGGGGCCTTGATTACACTAATTATATAACTAGTGCCATTTCGGTACCTAAACTTTGATTATGTTGTCAACTTAAGTGTTTTTCATGCTGTCTTTTCATCTATTTTAAGGCTAATTCACTAAATGTTTATGCAATGTTTTTATTGAAAACCTAACCATGCTAAAAGAGAAAACAACAACCAATGTATGTAAATTATGCAATCAAATTGAAATGCACAAGCAATGACTTAGCATTGTCTATAGAAAGAAAACAATACAAAACATATCCCTATTGTAAAACTATAACAGCTTATTTAATTGAGTTTCGAATTTTATAAGGATTTTCAAATTTTATTCAAGACTAAGAGAAGTCTATTTAAAAAGAAAATTCTAAAATTGATTCAGGACCAAAAAATCTAACGGAATCAATTAAGGTGATTTTTCTAAACATTTTTTTCCTGAATCTATAGATTTTTATTTCAAATTTCTCATTTTTTATATTTTATTTTTGCGATTTTATTATTTTAATATTTTTATGATATTTTAAATTTTATCATTATTTTTTATTCTAAAAATGGACTTTGGACTGGGCCAGGGAACCTGGCTCAACTCGCTAACCTAGACCCTAATGATCTGGGTTGGGTCTTGAAATTGGGCCCGACCTTAGGCCCAATCCAACTTTACTAGAAACAACCTACGTTTGGATCTGGCCCACAATCTATTAAAAGCGTGACGTCAATATGATGGGCTTGAGCCTTTGCACCAGCTCGAACCCAACTCCCAAAAATCTGGCCTCTAATAAATCCGACCCAATCCGAGCTCAATTGGCCCATTCATACCCTACCCGACTCAATTACTTTAGATACGATTCGACCATCCGATCCAACCCGACTAATCGGATCTGAATCAATTGACCTTTATTATAATCGAACTATTTATTTTTATTTCCCGATTATTTTTACCTTTTGTTTTCCTATTTTTTTAATTTTCTGTTTTATTTTCTTTTTTATTTCTTTTTATTATTATTCCTAATTTCTCTTCTCCCTACGACGTCTTCTTCTTCTCAAGCCTTCTTCGACCCTGCTTCTCCTTCACCGAAGCCAACTCCATTAGCAACAAGCTGATCACCGGAGCTCAATGCTCTTGATTCCCGAATAGCGGGGAAGAAGAGGGTGTTTGAAGAGATGCATATCTGATTTGCTCGGTGAGATGGAATTGTAGGAATTGGCACTGACAAAGCTTGAAAATGCTGCAGGAACTCTGCCGGCCTTCTCTTTTCCAACGGCGAGCCGTTATAGCCTCGTCTTTTCCAATTGGCCGTGACAAAGATCGGTGGCCGGCGGGCGGTAAGGAAATTATGATCGCCTACCGAAAAGAAGCAGCGAACTTCAAAGATTCTCTGAAGAAAGCCACGAAAGACAAGGACCGGGCCTCTATTGTTTTTACTTCATTGGGTGAAAAGGAAATGGAACCGAGCCTAAAAAAGAAAGAAAAAGCCGGGTCTGTCATGGGCTAAATCATGGACTAAAAGAAAGTTGGGCCCAGAAAGAAACAAAAAAGTCTCAGGAAAAGGAGAATTGCCGGGAACTTGGCTGAAAAAATGGGCTAGGTAATATAGGCCCCCAATTTTTATTATTACATTTATCTATTTTCATTTATTTTTTCTACTCTTTTTTATTTAATGAAATTTCTCTGCCCTTTTTATTCTTATGGCTCAATTTACCCATGCTTGTCTATTTTTGTACTTTTGCCTTCCTTTTTTTTTTATTTTTTAATACTATATTTTGTTGTTGTTCTTATTAGGGACGAGTATGATTTGGGTTGGGCCAGTCCACCCTCTAACCCTAGGATCAATCAGCACAGTAGTAGTTCTCAATTTTTTGGATTGAGGACCAGAATGACCCAATGGGCTTGGTCCGGTTCTAGGATCAAGCTAGGACCAATCGATAATTTTTTTAGTTCATTTTTTGTACTTCTTGAAAAGAAGACCGAGGACCAAACCAACCCAATGGGTTCGATCCTGTTCCATGGTCAACCCGGGGCCAACCGATAATCTTTTATTTCATATTTTATAGTCCCTAAAAAGGCGACCGAGGACCGAATCAACCCAATGGGTTCAGTGACAAGCGAGGTCAGCTAAGAGAGATGAGTAACGAGCGTCAAGTGGGGTGAGCATCAAGCAGGGAGCAACAAGTCAGGCAAACATCAAACGGCAAGCGACACGAGTGACTCAAAGCAAGTGAAACGAGTGTCGAGTGACAAGCAGGGAATTATTTCTTTCAATTTTTGCAAATTAAAGACTAAGAGGACAAATAAGACATAAGATAATGAGTACTAGATTAGGGTGTCATGAGGAGTTGTTTATCCCTTTTGGATGTCGTGAGGATTCCCCACAAAAACATTTTTCTCATTTATAAATTATGGCTATTGACACCGTCAATAGCATTAAAAATTCTAAGTTATTAAAGAATAGTGCAAAATTACTTGAACTCCTTACTAAGGAGTTATTTAATGTTATTGACGCCGTTTATTTTAGGATTTTCTATATATATATATAATTATAAATAGTATATTAGATATATAATAATATATAGAGTCGGCGTTCGTCTGAGTTGGATCGACCCTGAACTTATAGAATCGAGAACTAACCCGCACAATGCTGGTCCAGGAATCCCAAGACCAATGACCGATCTAGTCTCCCTAAGAATTGGACCATGATTGGCAGGGTTGGTTGGTCTAGGGTTGGTCTAGGGTCGACCCTAAACCAGTGCTCACCCCTAGTTCTTATCATTTTTTTATTTGTTTTCTATTTAACAAAAAATAAGGTGTCAACAGTTGTTTTTCTTCGTAAGAGATCTCAAAGAGATTCTTTCAAGGATAATGCGACACTTAATTTTCCTTATAAGTAATAAAAATGCAAGTGTAAAGAGCATGGTTAGGGGCATACCTATGAACCTTCTTTTTCTTTCATTGTTGAAAACTAAGGTGAGTGAGAATACTTACATGATATTTGCAAGAAAAACTAAGGAGACTCTGAGCTACAAAAGCTCACCAGGTCAAACGGGCACTCCAGGCTACAAAATCTCATTGTGCAAAGAAGAAAACTCAGAGTTACAAAAGCTTGCCAAGTCAAAGGTGCACTCTTGGCTATAAAAGCTCACAATGCAAACAAAGTTCTAAAGCTGCGTTTGCACACCTAACAGAAAATAGGTCACTCCGAGCTACTGAAACTCGTCGTGTGAAGAAAGAGACCTAAGACTACAAAAGCTCACCAAATCAATGGGGTGCTCTAGGCTACAAAAGCTCGTCATGTAAATAAAATTCCAAGGCCTATGCTTGCACACCTAACAAAAATAGGTCATTTTGGGCTACTAAAGCTTGCTGTGTGAAGAAAAAATGGTTTAGCGCTACCAAAAGCTTGTTAGGGCTAACAATACAATCTAGAGGATGGGTGAATAGGTTGTTTTAGAAAATTTGACAATATTTTGCGGAAAATAGCTTACACTAAGTAAGATCTAGTCAAAGTGATGTCTCAAAACTCGTAAGTGTATTGTGTGCTTGTGGAAGAAATAAGAGAGAAAAGCAATAGCACAAAATGATATATATTGGTTATGCTTTAACCCCAAGCCTACATTCACTCCTCAAACTAATAGTCATAATTCGGGTTGGATTGCACTATTAATCTGTTCAGAAAGTTACAATCGGCAAGTACTGATCTTTTTACATGATATATCATACTAATAGGACTCAGCTACTATTCTTACTCTTATACACTTAATCTTTAGCACAATTACTCTGACAACAAGAATACAACACCCAGAAAAACAATTGAAAGAGAGCGTTTTTCTTGAGACACATCGTATGATAGATTTTCAGTCTTTTATATTTGCATGTATCTCTTCTTTGGCTTCTAAGATCTTCTCTTTTATACTCATCTTCAATCTATTCATTGAAGGTGGATTGGAGAAGCAAATAATCATTAAAGATATCATTGATGTTGCTATCTAAAGACAGAACTGTCCATACAGTCCATTTCTTGAACATTTGCAAACTACCTAAAAATAACTTCTACTACTATCCCTTCATTGTAGCTTATGACAGACCTGTTAGATAGCCTAGCTTATGAATTTTCTATTATCATTTGGATTCTGCTATAGCATATATCTACTTCCACAATAGCTAATTTGCTAAACCAATGAACATTATAAGATGAATGTTGTTGTCACAGTACCGGTTACCTAACATACACAGCCTCAAATACAAACATCAACATTAGTTGATCTTTAGATATGTTGGTGTTGTTTATTGAAAAATTGTGTTAAGAAATATCATGATCTTTTACCACTTTGAGCACACCATGGACATCACGTAGTCTTTAATACTTGTCACAAACAAATGCATTTATCATAGTAAACATTATATTAAGGATAATTTGAAAATCATCAAAATCACTTGGAGATGTTTCTTCAACAATCTCCCCTTTTATGATGAGAAAATTATCCTGCAGATGTGAAAAATAATTCTTGATAAAACTTGTAGTAAAAATAAATGATATGTTTGTGTGCTAATCTTTTTCAAGGAATGTGCACCATAAACAAACAGTAAGATCTCCATAAGATATTCATATAACCTGGAGATTTAATCTAGATGATCTTTATAGGATAAGAGTGAAAAACATAGATTATTATAAGTCCTTAAGAGCATGATGACATAGTAAACATATCAACATAAAGCTCGTGTAATACTCCCTTTTTTTTTATATGTCATAGAAATATCAACGCATATCAACATCTCTCTCCCTTTTTGTTTTTAGCAAAAAGACATAAGGAAATGATAACTTTATTGATAACTAGGTCATGTCAGTATACTTGTGAGAGTGATCTTTGTCGCGACTAGACCTTACCGCCTTAGTTGAACAAGGGGAAGCATAACTTTAGAGGTATTTTTCCAAGAGACAATCCGAATGGTTCATACAAACAATAGTCTTGAATGGACCATCATTTGCTAACACCCCAAAATGGACTATCGATCTTAAACGTGGGTCTTCTCAAACCCATGCCTAGCATGAGAGGAGTTTGTTTTAAAGTTCTTTAAGCACCTTAACTATTGAACTAGAAGTCACCACTAGCCTTGTTTTCGGGGGTCGGCTAGATTATCCGATTGAGGGTCAAGAGTGCTCCCTCAATCTCTATAGAACCAAAGATTGAAGGTTTGAGGACTTGGGTTATGCTATTTGTTTCTATTAATGCTCTTTCGGTAACTAATTGGTTTGGTTGTTATCTAAAGTGATCATCCATTTGTTCTAACATTTTTGTGCAACTTTTTGCAAAAGCATCATTAGGTGACCACACATAGATGGTTCTTTCGAGCAATTTAACATGATATAAAAATAAAGCACATAATTAATGAAATTGTGTTGCAAGAAGTAAATACCCAAATGAAGTTAAAGACAAGCTATTCTAATAGCATGAAAGAAAAACCTGCAACTCGTCAATCTTGAATTGAAAATCCGAGACATGGTCGGGGTAAATGATAGAACAAAATGGACTGGATAGGACATCGGTCACGCCATCTTCATCATATGGGTACTTCAGCCACCTCGTCCTCGAGACGTCTTGATGAGGTCATCCTTTTATTCGAACTATTTAAAATACAATCCATTGGCATACAAATGCACATTTCATACCAAAACAATCACAAAGAAAGTCACAAATTTGGAAATGGGCCTCGAGACTAGCCTTTGGTTGTGCACACGTATCGTCCTGTCCTAAGGCCACTAAAATTTAGTAAGTCTTGATTAATCATTATTGGCCATGCTTTGTGTTCACAAACGATGATCAATTTCCATTAATCCCTAAATTAAGGGTCTAGTTTTCCCTTTGGTATTCCCCACGCACATGCATCTGTCCAATGCATACATCTAGCAAGCACATACACAAGAAGTTAAGCATGCATTCAGACCAAATGGTCTTATTTCCCAAGCAACCAAGCAATGAGAGTGAGCCCAAGTAGGATCACTTATTCATTAATTCCAGAATTCGGTCATTTAATTTTGAAATCAATTGACCAAGAATCAACTTTGATTAATGCAATTCATATGCCTTTAGAAAGCTGAAAGTTTGTGGATTAAATCTCAAGAACACCATTAAGCCCAATTTTTATCCATTTGACCCAAAAATTACGAATCGCCAAGAAAGGTCCATGACTCGACCCGGTTTGGGTCCGGGTTTTGGAAAATTCAGAAAAAATAGTAAACTACTCCGAAATGATACGAAATTTTTGAACTGCTAGAGAAGGGAATCAACAACAAACTTTTAATTTTTAGTTTCTAAAAATTTGTGACAGATTTTTTCAGAAAATTCCATCCAAGGACAACTATCAAAACCGAATCAGTTTTAGAGACAAGTCAGACCTTATCCGAATTACTTGCAATTAAGTCCTGCAAAACTTGCAATTAAATCCTGAAATTTTATGTATTTAGAAATGTCTAATCGATAGAAGGTAATAGGAGGCATCTTGACTCTTTTTGTGAAGTAAGTACTGACACTTGTACCGATCCATGTAAATCTCTAACGTCCTTTATGGCTCTTTGTTGGTTAATTTGTTATGGTCCAATTATCTAGATAGGCAACAACTTCTTTGGTTGGCTTACATCATGCTGTGAAATAATGCCGAAGCTAACAAATCCTGCAAATCAAGAACACCACCATAATTCCTTCTAGAAGAAAGTGTTGGCTGAAAAGTGCACAATTAAGTCTCGTACCCATGAATCTTTGGCTCGTAAAAATAAGATGAGTTCTCACATCTTACTTGATCTTTAATATGTTCAGAATAGATTAGTAGCAGATCTTAAAGTAAAACCAAATTATATAATTAATTAATCAATAAACGAAGTCACGATCCATACAGTTGGGACCCGTGCTAGGTGTAGGCACCAAATCATGACAGAAATCATTTGCACCTATTTAGAAATCCACCAATCTCCGACTTGGAAGGATCATGACAATAAGCACAGTGCGGTTCGAAGGACGGGAATCAAACCGAACTTTTAGCAAGATGGTATGGTATTGGAGGTACGAGGACTTTGCCCCCTAGAGGATCCCTGTGTAATCTTCAGCTTCTAGTAATTAGCGGCAAGGCTCCACGATTTGCCATTTACCGAAGAGACGAGGTCTCTTCCAAATACACTTAAAATAATAGAGATACAATCTTCAACGAAACATATTGCTTTTCACAAAACCAAAAAAAAAAAAGAAAGTATGTTAGATTGTCAAGGAAAAAAAAAAAACTGGACAAAAGATTAGAAAAAGAACTGGAAATGGCTAGTTCGAATCTTTGGCCAATAAGACTCTCATCCATGTTGGGATCGTCGGATCCTCGAAAAACCGGATTCGGCACCTAAACCGAACCCCTAAATCATATGCGGAAGATAAGCCCGGGAATGTCACGTATCACCGATCAAAAGCACACCACGGATTCGAGCGTACCTTGTTGGCCACAGATTAGACACCGATGCCGTATTGAGGAAGAGATTTCAGTCCCGTTCAATCCGATGTCGAAGATTCGTCGTGAAGTGAAGATGACGTCGCTTCTTAGCTTTTGGAGAGAGAGAATTCTTGAAGAGAATGAAGAACGTTCTTGCAAATGCCAAGAGGTGCGTTCCTCTCTCTCTCTATTTCCTTAAATAGGTTCCCCTTTCCACGGGCCTTATTCTCGTGGGCCGGGCCTTTAGGCCCATCGTGGCCAGGCCAACTTAGGCCCATTTGTTAAATCCATCATCTCCCACTCACACATGGTGGACCAAAACCAACATGGGCAGATAGGCCCAACTTAGGCCCATCAACTGAAAATCCCTCTTTTCCTCTTTCAACATTCATACCGGTGAATAATCCGTGCGACTAGCATACTTTGAGAGCTCGTTGCTATACATCTGTTAGGAACATATAGCAGCTCATAATGGGCATAATTTTCCGAGTAAATTTAGTATGCAGTACCCTAGATCGATCGATCACATTTATATCTTTCTTAATCTTATTTAAACAATGATATATATATATATATATATATATATATATATATTGTATTCACAATTATGATTATCTCAAAGACAGTCATAATTGGTCGACCTATGAATACAAAACCACAATGTGATTCTACAAATCCGATCTTCCTCTTTCCTTCAAACTCTCAATTTCAGTTCAACTTGCTTTTCTAGAAATGTCCCATTAGATCGAATCATCTCATGACCATTGGCAACATTCTAAGATAGCAAACACTAAATAGAAATCTTGAGAATAAGTAAGAGTCATGAGGGCACTAAAAATTGAGGAACTCTTTTCCTCAAGAGTCTCACACGTCATAAAAGTTGAGATCAAACTTTTGTCACTCTTATAGGTCGTCTCATGCATACGTAGTATGAAATACGTATTACGGTATCAACTCCTTTCCCATGGAGCGTATGTCTACACAATCAATACCGTACAGATGATAGTTCAGACATACCCAATGTCTAACTTGAGTTCACGTATTTACTCATTCACAAAATTCATCGAACTCACATCGGCATCTTAGACGAGATAAAGTAAAATGTGTGGGTTATTTTACTTTCGGACATCGTAAGTATTATGTCCTCATCTTAACACTCAGTTAAGGCGACATATTTATTTTAAGCTTGAGCTCTCGATTATCACCTAGATAATAAGCTTAAAAACAGTCTCATCTCTATCTATCACATAGTAAATAGAGGCGATTACCCGTGTGAGTAGGCTAATCTCTTATCTGTCCGACATACTTTCTCAACATAATATAATGCACTAAGCATTAAGATGCATAAAGATCAAACAAAAGATTCATAGGCATTAATAATGAAACAATACTAGTTCATACATGTGAACAACTCAGGGAAGATACAATTCAGTACATCAGACTCTACGCAATCCTAGAGATATTACATGACCACAAAACACATCTCTAGGTATTGGCTTTGTCATAGGATCTGCTACTATTCTATGCGTAGATATGTACTACAAGTTCACATCCTTTCATGCAACATTATCTTTGACAAATTTATACTTGGTATCTATATGTTTGGTCTTGCCATGATATTTTGGATCTTTAGTGTACGCTATAGCTGCTTGGCTATCACAATTAACTAATAATTGATTTGCAGCTTTCTCAATAACACCTAAGTGATCCAAAAAATCTCTTAAGCCAAACTCATTCTTATATTACTGCTGATAATGCCACGAACTCATCTTCCATCGTGGACAAAGCTATACATGTTTGTTTCTCACTGCTCCAACATATGGTGCCATTATTCAATAAGGAAACAAACCTAGAGGTAGATTTCCTTTCGTCTAAACCTCCTCCCTAAACAGTTTCAGGATAGCCTTTGAGTCGCAGATCCTTTCCGCGATAACTCATCGTATAATCAGCAGTTCCCTTTAGATACCTCAGTATTCTCTTAACGGCTTTCCAATGTGCTGGACCTGGATTGGATTGGTATCTACTCACATTCCAACTGTAAAACATATGTCGGGTCTTGTACACATCATAGCGTACATCGAGCTCCCAACTGCACTAGCATAAGGAACATGTTTTATTTGTTCCTTTTCTTGTGGAGTCCTCGGACACATTGTATGGCTCAATCCTTCACCTTTTGCAATAGGAGTGTCTATGGGTTTACAATCTTGCATACGAAATCGTTCAAGAACTTTATTTATATATGTTTCTTGCGAAAGAGACAACGATCTCTTCAAACAATCTCTTGAAATCTTAACTCCAAGAATGTATGCAGCCTCACCCATATCTTTCATCTCAAAGTTGGAAGATAACCAACTCTTGACAAGTATGAACAAACTCCATATTGCTTCCGGCAATCGATATCATCAACATATAATGATATGATCACAAATTGATCCTTGGATCTTTTGATATATACGCAATGATTCTCATCAATCATTGTAAAATCATATGCCATTATGGCATTATGAAAACGTATATACCATTGTCTCGATGATCGCTTAAGGCCGTATATCGATCTCAAAAATCGACATACCTTTTCTTCTTGGCCTTTCACTATGAAACCAGTAGGTTGTTCCATGTATATTTCTTCCTCTAATTCTCCATTGAGGAAAGCAGTCTTTACATCCATCTGATGTAACTCAAGATCCATACTAGATATTATTGCCAGAATAATGCGAATCGAGGTGAATCTCATTACAGGAGAAAACGTATCTTCATAATCAATTCCTTCCTGTTGATTATACCCCTTCGCAACAAGGCGAGCCTTATGCCTTTTCATCGAGCCATCAGCCTTTCACTTTATCTTGAGAACCCACTTGTTCCCAATAGCTCTTCGTCCTTTTGGAAGATCAACCAGTTCCTAGACTTGGTTTGATTTCATCGACTCCATTTCCTCTTCCATTGCATGAATCCATTTTTCCTTACTATGGCAATTCAGAGCCTCGTTAATTTCTAGGCTCATCCTCATCTTGTGGAGCAATCATAAAAGTTTCCCCTTCAATGTCAAAACGTCGACGGGGAATACTTTGGCGACTTGTTCGCCGTATGGGAGTTTGTACACTTTGCACATCATTCCCCATTATGCTCCCACTGGGATTAGATAATGATGATGTCGTTTCATTATGTGCTTGCAATTGAGAATGAGTTGAATTCAATTCATCACTTCTCATATTACTCCCACTTGGACGAACTCCACTAAGATCATTATCTTGATCCGAGGTTTCAAATAGGGTGTTGTCATCCCCTATTTCGCCCTTCTTAGGAAAATTCATCCTCTAAGAATGTGACATCCCGTGATTCAAATTCAGTTATACTCCCACTTTCCTGCTCACCTATGAACACATACCCTTTTGAGTGTTCCGAGTATCTTATGAAAATACTCTTCTTTCCTTTGGAACCCAATTTCCCAAACTTGTGAGAGGACTCATGTGTATAGGCAGCACAACCCCATAGCTTAAGAAAACTTAAGTCCGGTTTTCTACCTATCCATAACTCATATGGAGTGGAAGTGACTGATTTGGAAGGCACTCGGTTAAGTATATAGGCAGCAGTTAACAACGCATCACTCCAAAAGGTGATAGGTAAGTTAACATGCGCCATCATAGACCTAACCATTTCCAGTAGGGTACTGTTTCTCCTCTCCGCAACAGTATTTTGTTGAGGAGTATATGGAATAGACAACTGTCTTTCTATTCCTTTTTCATCACATAATTTTCTGAACTCATCAGATAAATATTCTCGACCTCGATCGGATCTCAATGCTTTTATTTTCTTGTCTAATTGATTTTCTACCAGGTTCATAAACCTTTTGAAACAACTTATTGCTTCAGATTTGTGAGAAATCAAATAGACATATCCGAATCGAGTATAATCATCTATAAAAGTGATGAAATAAACAGCCTCATGCCTTCCTCTCACATTCATTGGACCACGGACATCGAAATGGATTAAATGCAGAGGAAATTCAGCTCTTTTACCTTTTCCAAATGGTTTCCTTATTGTTTTTCCCTTCTAGGCAATGCTTACAGATGGGCAAATCGACTTTTTCAATGTTGCCCAACAAGCCTTCTTTGGCTAGTCTATTCATACGCTGTTGGCCAATATGACCAAGTCTAGCATGCCACACATTCACATCATTATAATATGAATTAGGAGATGTGAGAAGGGAATAACAAATATTTACATTAACATAATCAATATCCAATACAATGAAACCATTTAGAAAATAATCATGACCGTAGTAGTTTGTACCCAAATACAAATCTACATCTCTATTATGGAAGTTCACATTAAAACCTAATTTAACCAACACTAAAACAGACACTAAATTCCGACGAATCTCCGGAGCATACAACACATCATGAAGGAATAAAGTGCGTCCATCACGCATATTCAGTTGGCATGTGCCAATTCTTTTCACTTTAGCTCTGGAGTTGTTTCCCACATAGATCCACTTAGTTCCAGTAGGTACTCATCGGAATTCCACGAAGGATCCTCTATCCTTCGCTACATGGTCTGTCGCTCCTGAATCCACAGTCCACGGAGGATTAGATTCAGTCAAGAATACAGAACTTGACACATATGCAAAGTTCCCAATTGTACCAAGGGTGTGTACCTTCTTTGGCTCGCGACAATCGCGGGCATAGTGACCCTTCTGGTCACAGTTGTAACATTTCACCCTTGAGATATTCTTCACATGAGGACGTTTTCCTCTCTTTTGTTGGTTAATTCTTGGTTTCTTGCAAGAAGGACTTGATCCCTTGCATTTCCACATATTGAACGAATCAATGCGCTTGCGCTTAGAGCATGAAGCCCCTTATGAGCTTAAAGC
The DNA here is from genome assembly GCA_014182715.1 of Eucalyptus cloeziana. NCBI lineage: Eukaryota > Viridiplantae > Streptophyta > Magnoliopsida > Myrtales > Myrtaceae > Eucalyptus > Eucalyptus cloeziana. Next base: position 7,302,827 of record CM024637.1, on the reverse strand, counting down.
AACACAGAAAATATATGTTTCCTGCTCTAATGCCTTGAGGCGATGATCAGCTAACTCAAGGTGGCGCACAAAGATCCTCTAGATCTTCCATAACATGGTCAAGAGCTTTTAGTGCTTTTTGCTTTTCCAGCATACATTGAATTTTCATTTGCCAAATTTCATAGTTGTCACATTTGAGCTTTTAATCTTTGTTCAGCTCGACAACTATGCTCTTTGTGGCTGAAGCCATTGATCTGAACACATCGTACATACATGCACGAGTTATTAATGCCTATCACTTATGCATCTATTTTGCACAAAACCCATCATATTAATTAATAATTTTAAGTAAGGTTTCAGAATCAAAATGTCACTATGTTTCCAATCATCCTCCAAAAAATCCTAACTTAAAACTATCATTAATATGATTGTCATATGCAAAGTCAATTCTATGAAGCTACAAAAACTTCTATTACTACCCACGACTAACTACCCACAAAGAACCAAAGAATCACATAAAGCAACGAGATAATTGACATACAATATAACAATAAGGCTTTCACATAATATGGCTAACATATAGGTTGCTACATCAACAACAATCAGGTAGATAACATTTACATAGAATGTCCACATAGCACACTCAACAAAAAATAGCTAATACATTTTACAAATAACCTTCACACGAACCGGGAAAGATCATATTTTGGTCAATTTCTTGACCTTTTCCCTTACAACAATGCAGTAATATTCGTTTACAAAATCTATCAGAATTTTCTTATATGAAGCAGCACCGTTGACATCCCATATGCGATTCAACACATCTTGCCATTCAGGTGGAAGAGTGTTAATGAAAAATCGCACCATCTCTGACTGCGACATGGGATGACCATTCCATATGACCTGTTGAATCTTCTCGTTGACTTCAAGAATATGATCAATTAAGTCACCTTTCTCCCATCGATAATCGGGCAACTCAACCGCCTATCAACTTATAAAGCTTTGCGCTTTCGTTTATCGGTAATCACGCGAATAGGTGTACGTAATCGAAGGGGAGGCATTGTTCCTGCAACGAATGCAGAACAAAATTGGATTACATATAATCCACATAGACATAATTTAAAAAAGAAACAAATTCTTTTTTTTTTTTTTTTTTTTTTTTTTTTTTTTTTTTTTTTTTTTTTTTTTGCGGTCAACGGTCAACGGTCAACGGTCAACGCTCAAGTCAATAGTCAACGTCCGGTCAACGGTCGGTCAACGGTCAATGGTCGCGGTCAACGGTCGGGCTGGTCAGACGGTCGGGCCGGTCGCCCGGTCGGGCCGCTCGGACGAGCCGACCGCTCGTGCGCGCGCGTGCGCGGCCGACGTCACGCAAACGTCAGCCGGCACGTGCCGCGCATGTGCAGGCGTCCGCGAGTCGGGTTGGGTCGGGTCGCCGGTCGGCGACCGCCCGGCCAACCGACGTCGGCGATGACGTCAGTGATGACGTCACCCCGGCGGTTACCGACCGTTGGGTGACGTCATGCTGACGTCACCACACGTCGGTCCGTGGACCGGTGCGTGCCGGTTCGCCGGCCGGCGGCGCGCATGCGCCGGTTCGTCACCGGCGCGTGTCCCGCACGCACTGGATGAACCAGCGCGTCTGGGCGCGTCGCGCCCACGCGCAGCGCCTTCTGGCCGCGCGTGGGGGCGCGTGCAGCGTCGTCCGGCGACGTGCGACATGTCGCCGGACTCGTCTCGACGTCGCCTTCCTCCCTATGCCATCAGATTTTGGTTTCGACTTATGAAAAATCGAAAAAATGGGCGATCATGCTTGGGTGTCGGGATTCATAGCCACGATCCGTACGGCCGAAAAAGGATTATGCGAAAATCAATCATAAAACATCATACAAGTCGGGAAAACGCTAACACGGGCTCTGATACCAATGTTGGGATCGTCGGATCCTCGAAAAGCCGGATTCGGCACCTAAACCGAACCCCTAAATCATATGCGGAAGATAAGCCCGGGAATGTCACGTATCACCGATCAAAAGCATACAACGGATTCGAGCGTACCTTGTTGGCCACAGATTAGACACCGATGCCGTATTGAGGAAGAGATTTCAGTCCCGTTCGATCCGATGTCGAAGATTCGTCGTGAAGTGAAGATGACGTCGCTTCTTAGCTTTTGGAGAGAGAGATTCTTGAAGAGAATGAAGAACGTTCTTGCAAATGCCAAGAGGTGCGTTCCTCTCTCTCTCTATTTCCTTAAATAGGTTCCCCTTTTCACGGGCCTTATTCCCGTGGGCCGGGCCTTTAGGCCCATCGTGGCCGGGCCAACTTAGGCCCATTTGTTAAATCCATCAATCCACAGTGCTTGCTTTAGACAAGCTTAAACGGAAGAAGAGGACCCAAAGCGCGAGACTCTGGGATGAGGATGCATAACTCATGCAATTTTACTCGGATTACACCATGGATTAATGCTCTATCAACCTTAGCGTCTTTGGCACAACGAGGCAATGTTGCAAACAAAATGGAGCTTTTAGGCACAGAGCGTTCCCGGCTGACCATTTCGGTCCTGCCGTCACCTACTCTTGGTCTCGTTCAAAGCGCTTCAATATGCTTCGTGACATATGTCACCCAATACAATTGTCTACTTTGCTAGTGGTTCTAGGAAATGAATGTTGAGATGCAAATGAATTGTGTTAAAAAAGTCTCATATTAGAGAATTGATATTGTTGGAATATATTACGCGGAAACGACAGGATCTTGCAATTTACGTAAACGCGAAATCGCCAGAGAAATTAACGAGAAAAATAAGGACACCAGAAATTTACGTGGTTCGGTTCGAGTATTGGTACCTACATCCACGGGAAGAGCCAGCAGCAAATAATCCACTATAATTGGAGAATCAATGTTTACAATCATTCACACGTTCAAGTGTTTCCTACACTTAGATTTAATCCAAAACTCAAAAATGTTTGCAAATAAATAACTCACTTAGATATAAATTCACAGTACAAAAATATCATGCGTTCAAGTCGCACGCCAAAAAGAAAACAACTCCAGCATCTCTTCGTCGACGTGCGGCTTCTTACGTTTGGCTTTGGCGGAATCCCTTTCTTCGTAGGGTTTTTCACCGACTTCATGCTTCGGCGAAGTCTTTTTACGCAATGGAAAAAGAGGTGCAGTAAAGTTTCCTTTTATACGTGTGTTCCCAAGGTCAAAAGTTTGACCTTGGGCCCACCACTTTCAATTCTTCACGTCCAGGGAACTTCTTCGTATAGGCACTTCATCGGCAAAAGAAGAAATCCTGGAATATTATGTGATTGGGCCCCCACCGTGGATAACATCTTTCAGCAACAATTCCGAAGAAGGAATTTATATACGTGTGCCCATCTATTTTGTATTTTTTTTTCTTTTTATTTTCTTGTAAATCTTTAAAAGTCCGGCGAATCGTGTTTTTACAAATACTCAAACTCGAGACATAATTTAACAAATACGATGTTAGATAATCAGTATATCATAGTTAGCTCATAACTCATTGACTTAATTTTTTTTTTTAAATATGAGTCTAATTAAATTGGTTGAAGGCTTGAACTTAAGCTCTTTCTTGGCAACTTCCCAAGTGAAGGTATGGGATTTTTACTGCATACTCCTAACAAATGGTATCAAATCCAATTATTGATTGGTCGCTCACCACTTCCAATGCGTGTTGGATGAATATTTTTAAGAATGAATCTCGTAACCAATGTGATTTCCATGAAGCCTTCATGGTTCGATCCGGTGAAAAGACCTATGGTGAAGGTGGGCAGTTGATGTAGCAACACAATCCCAATGGCAATCTTTATGGTTTGGTGGTCTAGAGAGAGAGAGAGAGATAGAGGGGATGAAGGTTGTAGTGGATGTTATTACAATCCTTACAAGACAACAATGTGAAGATTCAAGTGGAGACATGTTAACGCAAAAGGATGCCTGATTAAGGGAGAACGGACTTAATACTAAAATTATATGCGACTACGAGATTATTGAAATACACATATGAGCGAATGTGGATCCAATTAGATATGTTGATAGACTTAAATTTAGGCTCTCCCAAGGCAATCTACTCAAGTAAAGGTATGATATTTCTGTCGTATGCTCATAACATCATATACTCTAACATGTAAAAGTGTGAATAGACAACCAAAATATATATATATATATATATATATATATATATTACATATTGCCCATGTTCAACATAATACAATCTTAGAAATGCACAACCAATTCAAGTCTTCGGTTATAGACCTTAATAGAACAACACGTCACACCACATAAAAGAAGAGTCATGCATCATACACAAGAAAGTTTATGGAGTCTAACCAAGGATTGATGCAAGATAAAGAGACTACTGCAAACACATACAACCATATAGCCATTTTACATAGTTGATTAGGCATAATATCATAAAATAAGGCCAAGTTCAGCTTCTCTCTGGATCATCATGTTACTCACCACCATGTGGATCTCTCATAATGCCCGCGTGAGAGACCAAAACCCAGACATGAGTCACAAACTCGCCCCGGTGGTGAGATACTTAGCGTGAGCCGCTGTATCATTCGAAGGAGCCACATACAGCATCATATCCGCCCAGAAGTCAGCCAAGACCTTCCAAAGTCGCCCCTCACCTGCTACTCCATTCACAAGCTGCATTCCTAGCCGCGAGCCTCGAGCCACAATCGTTTCCTGGCATTGTTCGTTGTCAATGCCCATCTTTAGCTTTTGAATCCTTTCTTCCATTGAAACCGAGGAACCTCCCAATTTTTCTTGGGCTTCGCTGACAGCACGACTAAATATGTATTCAGTCTTGCAAGGGTGACCGGGAAGCAACTTTGGGGCAAAAACAACCAAATAAGCAAGATATTGCGATAGCTTAGTCGCTATGCCGAAGTTGTCTCTCTGTTCTTGTGAAAGTTGAGTGCAAGGCACTTCATACTCACAGAAAGTGGTTGCTATGTGCCAAACCATAATGACATGAGTAGTTGTCTCAAGATCACATGCCCATGAGAACTCATTGGACAAGTTGTTGCGCCTCAAAGACGCTTGCCCCTTCTCCAAATAGCCAGTAAAATCCTTACCTAGAGACCGAGCGATCGCCTTCTTCACTTGCTTAGACAAATTGGTCGGAGCAATTTCTTTCTGCCCGTTCCTTTTCTGGTCAAGATAAGCAACAGTGAATCTATTATATATCCACTTCGGTGGAGAATAGCTGTACGATTTGAGGAGCGAGTATTGACGCAATTGTCTTCCCCAAGGCTTCACTAACCGAACTCGGCACATAATCTCGATCAACTTTCCAGTGCATCTGTTCCTTTGCCACCACTCGCTACGCACATACTTGCATATGTATGTCACCTTTGCCCATTCCGAGAAAATCATGATGCCAAACTGTGTAAGCTCGACAACGAGGATTGACATCATTAACAAGGCGGTTACAACAGCCACTCCCACCAACTTGGCCAAAATCACAGTGTAGAGGAAAAGCAGAGGAATAGCAACCACAATAGGAAGCAGAAGCAATCTATACACTGAACGACGCTGATGGAGTTTCACTGGGTATTTGGTGTAGAATAAATCGAAAAGAAATGCAAGTTCTACTTCGATGACTCGGAAAACTCGCTCATGACCATTCTCTTCTGAAAGCATATATTGAATCAAGTGCTGTAACTTGTTGTGTGCTTCTCGGGGCAACGAATAGCCAGTGAATCTTAGGCAGATGAACTTGAAAAGCGAAAAAGACAGGCAAAGGTCCTTGAGTCGGCCATCCCGGTCTCCTCCGTTTACACTTAAAAGCCTACCTTTGCAATTCCAAACCTTCTCGACAGTGATAACTTCATCCGTCACCTCCAACGATTGTTGATAGTGCGGTGCATCCCCATCGAGCCATAGAGCTGCCTTTCGCCTCCATTTTGCTGTTGAAAACAATGAGTGCACCTTTGCCTCGTCTGCCACTCTCACCAAGTACCTGTACCCTCTCATTGTAGCAGGATCTTCGTTACTTGAATTGCTCCGTTGGTGCTCGGTGCTCATGTAGTCTGCTATGAACCCGTACTTTTTCTGCATCACAGAATTGCTTGCCAACATCAAAGCTTGTGCTCTTTCGTCGACATTCATGAGTAGAATCACAAAAAGAATGCATACTATTGGGTTCCCCATGACCACATAGAGAACGATCATCCAACTTATCATGATAAATTTAGCTACAGAGTCAACTTTAAATGACTTCCACCGTTCAATGTCGTCCATTCTGTGCGCGGTGTAGGAATCCATGTTTCCGAGAACCACCACCAGATAAGTCGCCCAGATAGGCAAACGCAGTCTGCAGAAAGGAGCGTTCTGGATGAGGCCAAGCGTGTAGGCAATGACCGCGGGCATAAGGGAATAGGCCGCAAATGTGACCATTGCGAATGCGCTGTTGCTGCAACGTCGCCTAAATGACCCGGAGACCCCAAGAAAGACTAAGATCACAGCAGAGATGGGCAGCAGTACCTCAATTTTTGTCATTTCTTTCCTTTCAGCATCGTGAGTCATCCCAGAGCAGTGCTCGCTCTGCTCCCGGTGGATCCAGTCATCAAGCCATGCCATCTCTGTTTTTTCTTTTTTCCAATGAGTCTTTTATTTCTTTCCTATTTTCTTAACTTATGCTAATAACATGGACATGTTGATGAAGAAGAAGGATCTTTGTTCTTTTATTGTGAAGAGGGGATGAATGTGTGGTGAAACCATAACGGTTATGCTTTAAGGTCCCTTTTAATTGAGCTTTGGCCGAGTGCCAAGAATTAGGAGCTGTAGAAGTGATGCGGGAGCATCCGACGTATCACTCGCCCCATCACGCATCAAGAAGTACATTGGGAAAAGTATTAAAAAAATTTATAAATTTATTACATCTGTATCAATTTAGTTGTAAACCTTTTAATTAGACCAATTTCGTCCTAGAATTTTTTGCATTTGTATTAATTCAATCTATCTGATCAATTTTGATGGAAATCGTTGACGTGGACCTTTGGCCATTATACGTGACATGACTGGCATTTACGTAGGTATTTTTAATAATATTTTGGATTTTGTTATATTTTTCAGTTTTTCTTATTTCTTTTTTTCTGTTCTTTATTATTTTAATAATTTTGGGCAAACGTCTCTGCCATTCTTCAGCTTCCTCTCTGTGGTCGCCGGGACCCTAAAATGCAGCAATGCTTAACACCAAATCTCGCATTTTCCGGCCAGGCTCGTCTCTTCTCCTAATCTCCAACCTACCAAATTCAATATCGCCGCCGCCGCGGCTGCCTCCCAATGGAAACTGCACCACCATCCCAACCTTCCCTCGTCCGCCGCCGCCCTTGCCACCTCCTCAACCCTCTCGTCTCTCCTCCTGCCCATCCCGCGAGCCCAATTGCTCATCCTCCATATGTCCTCCCTCGCCTCCAAGGTCTTCGATGTCTCCGCCAATCGTGCTCTCTGGCTCTCCTCCTTCCGCGGTTCTCTGCCTTCCTTCATCTCCTCTCCTCTCAATTGCTCAATCCCACGTCGGCCTTTGGCTATGGTCGATTGATTCTTCTAGGAATTTCTGGAAAATTGTACAAAAAGTCTTCAGCCTATCATACGACGGCCAATCTACTCATAAACATTTTTATTTATCTAATTTAGCCCTAAACCTTTTAATGATATTCTCAGTCATTTTGGCCAAAATATGGTTGTCCAAAAGTTTAAATTGTCAAAAGTTCATGATCATATTGAGCTAATTAAAAATTTAGAGACGATATTACATATTGAATAAAAATTTAAGTATCACTTTATATATTGAATTAAAATTTAAGGATTATTTATCCTAACATAATAGTATATTAAAGAGGTTGTCCTCAGTATATAAGCGTACCTAATTTGGGAATTCAATCGATCTATTGCCCTTGATTTATAACCACATAAATCCTCTCGTTGTCTCAACATCGTGGTCAGAAAGCTTTCTGCAAAAAGTCGAGTTAACCTAGAAAAAGCAAGACCAAGTGTTTACAAAAAGGTAAGCTAACTAGTTTTAGTTGGAGACAACACATTAAAGAGGTGTAGCTAGTGTACAAGGGGACCTAGATAAGGAATCTAACCGATCTAATGCCTTATATGTACAGCCACATATATCTGTCGTGTTTGTCGAAATCTTGATCTTTACCAAAAAAATGAAATTGACCGGACAAAGAAAAAGCAAGACCGAATTTATTAAAAAATGAAAGAAAGTGAGCTAACACCTTTTACATTTGGAACTCACGCTACCCCGAGTGCCACGATAACTTTATAAACAGAAACGATTGAGATTTCTACCTGGGGAAGAAAATCTGATACTATATGTAAATATTATATTTTTATTGACTAGTATTATAATAATTTACACGTTTCCAACTCACATCAAATTTCAGCCCCAAAGTATTACTAAACTATATAATTAGAGATTCATTACTAATATATTTCCTTTCCTTACTTTTCTGTTCAGATTTATTTTATTCTATTGTCATTGTGTTATTCCTATGACAAAAAGAAAGTAATAAAGTAAGATACTAGTTAAAATTCTAACCAATAGTTATGTTTGAAACTTTTTTAACTGGATATTCCTAAAAGCCTAGTATCTATTGTTTGCAGCTAAAACTACTGGGGTATCCAATCCTATTAATTCCCTAGCTTTTGCCTCTTAGTGTTAGTGTCAAGCTAGCATAGTACTTTCATTGTTGGTGTTATTTCCGATCTCCAAACATTTTCACCGCTCCACCAGAAGTTTCCTATGCCGCTACCATACTCCACTTTCGTAATTTCAACTGCCTGTTCAAGGTTGAGCTCTGGGATTTAACGACGGACTTAAAAAGCTATCTACAAATGTTTTACACCCAATCATTCCAAATAACTCTTGTATCCTTTGTATCACTGCAACCGCTAGCATAGAGTTAACCAATGCTTATTAAGTTGTCATAATGACTTATACTTTTGATGTGGATGCAAATCAATCGTTAGAGCCACACACTTAAATAAGGTGTCGTTCCATATAAAATTTGAGAACAGTGACCGTCATTAATAAATAATAACACATTGAAGCAGGCATAGCTAGTACATAAGGGAACCCAATTAAGGAATTCAATCGATGGAATGCTTTTTATTTGCAGCCACATAAATCAGGTTGTTGTCCTGCTTGTCCTAAAGCTTTCTTTAAAAAATTAATCTGACAAAGATAAAGCAAGGTAGCTTTGTCTTTAAAAAAGTTGTCCTGACAAAGAATAAGCAAAGATCAAAAAGAAGGATAAGGCAAACGACTGTTTGCGTGGAGAACAATCATGTGTATCGTGATCTGACATGAAGAAAAGCAAGGGCCAGACGTTACAAAGAAAGGTGAGCCAACGGGTTTCGCATGGAGATGGCACATTGAAGATAGTGTAGCTAGTATATGAGGGGATTTAATGTTGACACATGATTTCAAGTAACAAGTCTGACAAAGGTAAAAACCTAAGATTAGGGATCCTTGATCACGATAGCGCCCGTTTTTCGGTCAAAATGAGTCATTTAGTATTTTTCAAATTCTTTAGAGTTCCATTACATTCTATTTGCACTAAAGTGTCGTTTGTCTAAAAAATCCAAAGTTGACTTTTAGGTTGATTTTATGGTCAACCTTGAAGTCAATTTTCCGTAACATTTTATGAAAAAATTGAAAAATCATCAACTATATCTTTTGCAAGCATAATTAGACTTTCATTCTCAATTTCCACATGAAAAAAGAATTAAAAGTTGATTTTCGATCAAATCGAGGGCTTTGACCTTCAATAAAGGAAATCCCAAATTTCACTTTTTCCTAGTTTTTTTTTAGATTTCATCCCATCTCAACATTTGATCCAAGGATCATAGCTCGTCAAAATATCATGCCAATTTTAAGAGTTTGAGCTTGAAACAAGTTGGCCAATTCATGAGCGCCAATTCAAGCCACGATTGGTCCTTCATAAAAAGTACCCATTATCCTTGTTCAAGTCTGATTAGGCCAAATCAACTAAATCTCAATATCAATTTTGGCAAACATGGTTGTTTAGCAAAATTTAGCTAAAACAAAGAATTGGGATCGACGAGGTCAAGTAGGGTCAACCTAGTTAACCCGCCCCAATTTGTCCCACTTGGGTTGAAGCCTAATTTGGTCCATTGGGCTGAATAATCTATAGTGCCTATACTCATGATGCTAATTAGAAGTAAAATTAGATAATCGAAAGGCCTTGAGTTGACTCGATTGGATAGAGTTTGACGTGGCCTAATCAACTCAGCCCATTGGGTTGAACCATCCTAGGCCAAAGCCAATGGCAATCCCTCTCCCTCACTCTTCAAATAATTACAAAATTGCAATTTATCAAAATTACCAAATTGCCATCAATCCTTGTGAAGGCTAATCTTGGCCATACATTACCATTTAATCACATTACCATTTAATCAATGCCATTAATAATGCGATGCCACTCATGTGACATCCTGAATTTTCGACCATGTCTCGATAATACTAAATAGGCATTTCGTAGATGCGCCTCTAATCCTTTTTTTTCTCTAAGTTGGCCACTAACCTATTAGTGAAGCCATTAAGGAATATAAACGCGATAAACTTGAGAATTCGATCAGGAATCGATCGCTCGACCGTGATAATTGGCAAGGGTCAATACAACACCGTTATAATCGATTAATGATCGGATATAGGTCGATTCAACGGAAACGCGCAATTGAATGGTGGGTGATTCCACCTGATCACAAAATTCGCGTCGAACGGCACTAACCCAATTTTTGGTCGATTCTATACTCGGTACCTGTAATTGAAACATTGAGATTTTTACGATAACCGAGAGTCACCAATGAGTTGAAAATGCACAAACGTGGATTGAAAATTATCAACCACGGGTCAAATGTGATAAAATCCCTAAAAGCTACCCGGTAAGTTAGGTAGAGCTAAAATCGCGTCCAGTCGATTTTAACCACGAAATTGACTTCGATTTCGGGAATCGAACGTTCGAGCGTGTCACAATTTATTTTTAGGACCTCATCTCATCCTTTGAAGAATTTCCGTCGAGCCTGGAATTTTGGTGGAAAAATCAATTTCGGCAAAAAGAATTGGTGGAAATTCGTAGGGGCTGTTAAAGAGGGATTTTTGGGTTGCCAAATTGGTTTGTTTGCGAAGAAATGGGAGCTAAATTGCCATTGGAGGGTCCCTAGACTTTGTGGGCAAAATTAACAGACTTCTTGGCCTTCAAAATGGATTAAATTGGGTCCGTTTGGGAACAACTTCCCAAAGCCCTTTGGAGGCCTAAAGATACTTGGGCAAATGCCAGCCCGTTTGGCAAAAAATTTTGAGCCCCATTTCGCAAATGCCAAGCTTTGTGAAGCCGAACAGGTGAAGACCTGCCTTGGGCTTTCGGCTTTTTCAGCATTGCCCACACAGGCACTGTTTATATTTTTTTTTCCCAAAATTGTCCTCATGAATTTTTTGTTTTTCTAGTTCTTGCCCTTGTACGCGGCATTGTTCATCTTCTCCGGGGAGGTTCGGTTGTCGACGGTGTGGGGCCGGCGGCCCCCGCTAGAGGGACGCCGGCGACCCCATGTCGGGGGTGGCGCGACCGAGGTCTAAGTCGCGGGGGCTGCAAGCGGTCTTCTTCTTCCGCAAGCTTCTTCTTCTTCGCGCGACGCCGCCGCCGCCCCCGATTTGGGTCGCGCAACCTCGCTGCCCTCGGATCTGGGTCGCGGCGGCGTCGCACAACCTCCGCGACCTCGCCACCCCGAGATCCGGGGCGGTGAGGTCACGCGACCCCCGTGACCCGGATCCGGGGTGGCGAGGTCCTCTCGCGACCTCAACGCCGCGAATCTAGGTCGCCGAAGTCAAGGCGGCGTCGCGCGACGTCGCCGGAGGTCGAGGCAGCGTCACGCGACCTCGCCGCCCCAGATCTGGGGTCGCCGGAGGTCGCGACGGCTTCACGCAACCTCGCTGCCCCGGATCCGGGGTCGCCGGAGGTTGCCAAAGGTCGCCGACAGCTGCTGCCCTTGCTGGTCAATTTTTTTTTTTTTTCTTTTAATAATTTTTTTTTACCACAAAGATTCTTTGTAAATGTAATTTCCCAAACGCCATTTTGCTCAATATACTTCACAAAGGGCTTTCAAGGTATAATTTACCAAACACAGTTGCAATTTGGAAAACACATTTAACTCAAGGGTTAATACCCTAAAAAACCCCAAACCGGTAAATTTGTGACAAATTTACCCCAAACTATTTTTTTTGACCACCGAAAACCTCAAACTGGTACATATGTGACAGATCTACCCTCCGTTAGCTTCCGCTCGATTTTTTCATTAATTTTGCTGACGTGGTTGCTGACTTGGCAAGCCATGTGGAAATTCATAAGTTTAATACCATTAAAAACCCCAAATTAGTATATTTATGACAAATTTATCCCAAACTGGTATTTACGACAAATTTACCCTAAATTAATTTCTTCTATCATAAAAAACCTAAATTGGTACACATGCGGCACATTTACCCTCTTTCAATTTTCCCAAATTTGACCGAGTTGTGATGTCCAATCAATTTTATTTTATGGATTACTCTAACATTGCCTCTATATCATTAATACTTGATTTTTTTTTCTTTTTATTGGAATCATTATTAGAAAACTATTCAAAGGCTACCAAATGTGCACTTCATTCTTGTGCCGAGAAGATGCCCATTAACTAAAAGATGGACAGATCGCTTGCACACATATACAAAAGAATCACACTCAAAGCACACCTAAAATTAGCGACAAACATAAGTGATTTTGGTTCCGGCATTTCAACGAGCATGTGATGTACAAGTCACTCATACCATTCCATGCAAATTCCATGTTAAAATTTTGACACACTTACGATTCAAGGTAGGAAAGACTACGTAACACTAATAAGGACATAGACTAACACGAATGACCAGCAAAGCAAGAGTAATATGTAAGCGTACAAACAGATTGCGGACAAGTAGTAAACCATGTGGGGCTGAGACATATAAACATAAAGCCAAGTTTGTCACAAACTAAAAACGAGTGAAGCAACCACAATATGTGCACTTCTTTTGTATATGTGCGCAAGCAATCTGTCCATCTTTTAGTTAATGGGCATCCTCTCAGCACAAGAATGAAGTGCACATTTGGTAGTCTTTGAATATTTTCTAATAATGATTCCAATAAAAAGAAAAAAAAATCAAGTATTAATGATATGGAGGCGATGTTAGAGTAATCTGGAAAATAAAATTGATTGGACATCACAACTCAGTCAAATTTGGGAAAATTGAAAGATGATAAATGTGCCGCACGTGTACCAATTTAGGATTTTTATGATCGAAAAAATTAATTTAGAGTAAATTTGTCGTAAATATATCAACTTGGGGTAAATTTGTCATAAATATACCAGTTTGAGGCAAATTTGTCATAAATATACTAGTTTGGGGTTTTTAATGGTATTAAACTTATGAATTTCCACATGGCTTGCCACGTCAGCAAAATTAACGGAAAAATCGAACGGAAGTTAACGGAGGGTAGATCTGTCGCATATGTACCAGTTTGGGGTTTTTGGTGATCAAAAAAGTAGTTTGGGGTAAATTTGTCACATGTGTACCAGTTTGGGGTTTTTTAGGGTATTAACTCTTAACTCAAAGGTATTTGCATTTTCCTAAAGGCTTTCCCCAAAAGTGGTTCCCAGAGGAATTGGAAGTAAATTGAAGAGAAATTCGTATGGGCAGCTGAAGGGGATTAATTGGCCACCAAAAAGGCTTCATTTGTGAAGAAAATGAGGGAAAATTGGCCATTAGTTGATGCTTGGACTTAGAGGGTTGAAGACTTTGTGGCAAATGCACTCAATTGCGTGAAATATTTGCCAAGGCTCCTCATTGGCTACATGTTGGACTTATTGGCCTCCTTGTCCCCTCTCTTCTCGCTCCTTATGCGACTAGCCCCCTCCCTGCATAACAGCTTCTGCTTTCTTCTTCTTCTTCTTCATCTTCTTCAATCTCCATTTCCATCACAACTCCAGTCCTTCACCGTCCTAGCCAACATACACCAGAACTACCGTTGCCCCTTCACGCCACAGCCTTCACCGTTGACCAGCCGCCTGCACCACCCTTAGCCACCGTCCCACCAGCCTTGGCACCACCTCTCCACGCCTCCAACTGCAGCAACCACCTGTGTCACGCCCCAATTCTCTTCACTCAGCGGTCAATTAAATAGCGACGACCTAGGATGCATTACCGACCCACTCATTTTAATGCGCATGCGGAAGCAAATAATAAATCCCATACAACAATAAGATGGGATAGAAAAGTAGGACCACAAATTCACAACCAAAACAAGCCTTTTTTATAAACACACGAGTTTATATACAATACAAGGCTTTCTACAAAAGACCGGCTCAAAAAAAAAAAAAAAAAGAGGAATTATCCTAAGACCAACTAGCTGGACACGTTCGCCGAGCCTTCAATCTCCACCTCCCCAGACTCCGGGGCTTCGGGTCCTCCACGACCGTCATCTAAGGACCTGAAAATGTTATCCCACAACGGGGTAAGATGACGTCTCAGCAAGTTCACCCCAAAAGCCCCGACTAGGAAGAAAATACACCCCAAGGGCTACCTAAGCACAAACACATATCAGAGGACTTACCTTAGCCTCAGTTCCTTCCTACAAGTCAGTACATTTCATATACTCATGAATCACATCAACCAATCAAATCATCAAATCAAATTGAGTCATCGAACAATTGACTCAGTTGATTCCATGTCATCAAGACCTTTTCTTGATCAACCCATTCAATACTATCTATAAAGTCCGATCACCTCAAGAAAGCTATGATTATCGAGAAAAAAAAGTTACTAAGAATAAGAACAAGAGATTTATGGTAAATTCAAGTTGATTACGATTTTTAGGGAAGGTTAGACTCAAATTTGCAGCATGTTTAGTTAATTAATCATCGCTTGTTAAACTTTTTTGTTAAAAATTAGAAAAAATATAGAGTGAGCAGATGTTTCGTACCATTATCAATGAGGGAAGATTGATGGATGACCCCACGTGAGAGTTTCGACTTGAACCGTTCTTGGCTAGGCGTTGGAAATTATACCACCTTTCTTTGGAGCGCCTTGACTCCAATGTTAATTGCTCTCATTTCTAGTTAAATTTTCATTATTTACTCTTCTATCCTATAGTGTGCATAATTCCAAATCCTAAAAGCACGAAAAAGGAAATGTGTTACAAAAAAACCCTATACAGAAGCTAAGTGCAAACTAGCCTGCAATGTTTCCAGGAGGTTGATGAGCAGTTGAGTGGGTAGTTTGATTGATCAAGGGCTAAATGCTTTGGAACCAAGTGCAATTGAACAAACTACTATGGCCTAGCTGTAATAACGGCAGCTCCTCAGTCAAATCAGCTTGCCAAGTGACCCTATTTCCAAAGACTTGAAGGTAGACGAATCCAGGCTTCATGCTCTATTGGGATGGACGGGACAGCAAGGTCTAGAAGATTATCTGGGGTATTGACTATATTCCAAAAGGTACGCATTTCATTTGGGGACTCTGCACTTGGGCATTAGCTGCAGAAGAGAGTTCGAATAGGAGGAGAATTAAGCAATCGTCCGAGTGGTTGATTTATAGTCTTGCGGAATTAGCTGAACACCCGAGTTTATCTTTGTGAGTATTGTAGAGTTAGTTTGGTTTGGGGCAAGCCGGATCAAGATTGAGAAGACACGGGCGATGTCTTTTGACAGACAACTCTTGCGACAAGTTGAAAGCAGGCAATAAGCTCCGTTGAGAAGAAATGCTTGCTTAGATTGATTACCTAGACCTATTGGTTTATTTGGAAGGGTAGGAATGCAGCAGTTTTTCCAAGGCAAAAGACCAATACATGAGATGGATAAAGGACGCTATAAAGGAGTTCTTGATGGATAAGAAGGTGGAACACTAGTCTAGATCTAATGATACTGTAAATAAGGGATGGCACTTTACTCCTCAGCCTAGATTGAGGAGATCTGATGTTTTGGCTTTTCTTTTGAGGAGTCAAGCAGTGAGCGCGAAGGATCAACTTGATGGTCTAACTTTTTGCAATTTATTTGTTACAAAATTGGGGGAGAAACCTATTTGAGCTTGTAATGACATTCTTTATTAATGAATGACTTTCAAGTGTTTTTGGCAAAAATAAAAATTAAAAAGAAGAAAACAAACCTCGAGGCATGCAGATGAATTGGAAAAGAGAATGAATAGAAGATTTTGTCGTCTGGATCACTTATACATTCCACAAAACAATTCCCCGCAAAAATTGCATTCCATAATACTATGTGATTGTGAATCCCATATTGCCCCTTGCAACCGGGAAAGCAAAACTGATCATGTAACCCAATCCATCAGAACTCTGTATTTGAGCCTTTCCGGAATGAAATCCAAAGATAATTCCAATCAAAGTGATCCAAAAATCAAAAATATAAACAAGAGGTCCCTAGCAATTTTAGCATGCTAGTTCAACCTGATGAAATGGATCTCCTTCCCCCAAAATCAATCAACAACATATCAGGAAAAAACAAAAAATCAACCTTGATGTGGTCCCTCCACTGCCTTGAAATTAGGGAGTAACATCTTGATTAACGGTATCGAAGATGATGGACATGAGCCGCAGGGGATAGCAACGTCATTGATGATTTTGACTCGTGCGAACATGTTCTGGATTGACCCTGCTCATAACAGTTGGATGACAAAAGATCATAACAAGTACAGTTCCCACATTATCATAAAACACAAGCTAATGTTCGCTTTAATTGGCCATGCCTGGGAAACATAAAGGTGGCAACCATTGTTTTGACTAAGAGTTCGGCAGATGCATCGATCTACGTCGAAATATACCGCACACAATCAACTCCGGCGGGTTGGAATCACGGGCTTCTGCTCTTGGCCACATATGCAAATTGACTGAAATCGAGGCGGTAGTTGACCTACTATTGAACGAAATCAATGAGGGATAACCAAATAAGAGCTCGGAAAAGTAGAGAATCTCTTTGCTGTCATCCTCCTACCTATTCGTACATGCATTGTGCACAACCTTCAATGGAGCACGGAGACCACTCGGCACGAGAACCGAAGCGGTGAATCTAAATGACGATATTACCAAGAGGAATCTCTCCAATGAACTTTCTGCTATGTCAGAATAGCGACCTAAATGGGAGATGTCGGCTCCAAATTTTCCTTGAACCGGTGAATGACTTGTCTAATCCGGGGGCACAGCTACCCAAAGCCAAGAGATATATTAGATTTCAAACTTCATCCTGAGGGAACTCTTAAAATATGTAGTCTTCAAAATGCCAAAGAGGCCACCCCAGAATCCAAAAGAAAAGGTGGACTCCCAAATAATGGTAAGCAATTAAGATAACCCTCGATGAAGAGCCTTCACTTTCAAAATCGAAGTACATGCAGATGAGTCGTGGATTTAGAATTCAATTCATCGAGTATGAGCCTAGAAATGGATCAGTAACTCACTGCTAAAGCGGGAGGCCTTTTTCAGAGCTAAAATGTATTGTAACATGTAGAGTCAAATCATTATGGTTCCTTTTGATACATGGCATAACCCCAAGATTTTCTGGCTTCCCAGTAATGTCGACTTTATTCCATGTACACTCAAATACCAAATGATGCAAAAGATTTCCTTTTTTGAAAAGTCAAATTATGCGCTAAACATGAAATGCATGCTCGGGCTTGAATGTTCAAACCAATTAGAAGCTCAGCTTAGCTCTACAAAGAAAATGCAGTTTGGCTTTGTCATGTTGATGCATGCATCTTCATTAATTAGATAATAAACAGCTTTCGCAATTTCATCCTTAATTCTTTGAAGGTTGTATCTTGTACAATATCTACCAACATCAATCTAGATTTATGCCAAACATGATTAAGAACCAAGAAAATTGCTAAACAAGTACTGGTATTAATAACTCAGTTTCAGTTGACAACATACCATCATTGACGAGAGAATCATCCACATGCATACGCTTTTGTTTTGAGCTCTCGTGAGACAAGGAGAACACAGGGCAAAGGAGTTAAGAAAACTATCTAACTTTAGGTAACAAATCATGATAAAGGGAGCTTGCATTGCTAGAATTTTCGTAAAAACCTGGTTGCACCTACTTTTTCCGCTGTGCTATCAAGGGAGGCCTTACTCTTGATGATCCTTCCTTCCAGAAAGCCAGTCTCACCTAGATTGATGGGATGATCACTTTCAACAGGGATGTTTTCTTTTTCGTCATCTTTATCAGTATTATTTGCAGACTGATGCTTGAAATAGGAACTCCTTATAATAAACTTCCTGTTCTCTCTTCTTGCTTCGTCCTCATTTCTGTTTACACCTTTCTCTGACATATCATCAAGAGAGGTTTTCCCCTTCATGATCACTTGCTTCATAAAGTCAGCCTCACCTAGACTGATTAAAAGACCACCTTGAACCGGATTTTCCTTTCCATCATCTCTATTAGTTTACTTGGCAGCATGATGCTTGAAATAAGAGCTCCTTAAAATACCTTCTCTGTTTTCTCTTCTTGTCTTTCCTCAATGCTGTTTACACCTACATTTTCGACTGTGTCATCGGCATAGATCTTATTTTTTATGATCATTCCTTTCACACATACGGTCTCACCTACACTCGTTGGGTCACTTCCAACTGGGGTAGTTTCTTTCTCCTTGTCTCTATCAGTTTCATTCCAAAACTGATGCTTAAAGTAGGAACTCCTTACAATGGGCTTTTTGCACTCTCTTCTTGTTTTTTCATCAACTCTGTTTACAGGGCTTTTGGGTTGATGCTCCTTGAATGACACACAAGGTTTATGAATTGGAAGCCTGGATTGTTGTAGTAATGAGTGCCCTGGTCTTCCAACCTCATCCAATGCACATGCACTTTTTAACTTAGTAAGATCGTATCCCCAGCAATGCAAGTAAATCAAGCAATAAAAATAATTTAATGCTTCAGCATGCGGACAAAACTTGAACCACCAGCTGCTACAAACCCAATAACCAACAGATTTGGGAAGCAGTTACAATAAAAATTTAAAGCTATGAGAAGAAAATGTAACATAGATAAGTAGATTAGCCTCTAATAATCTGAAACTTCGTTGACTTGAACTACATGTATCTATTTACACTCATCTTGATGGCAATACAGAACATAGAATCAAAAAGGTAATGACAATGCATAACAAAAATAAATCCATAAACAACAACTTGATTGATAGTTTATATTCTTGGTGACCCACAAGCTATGACATATTGTTTCGATAAGTTCTATTCAAATTGATGTTCCAATAGCTCTTGGATGGTTATAATCGAATGATATTACTGTAAAACTCACTCTTTCACAGACATACATTCGTATGTCACTTAGGCATTTTATCGAACGGGTTGAATATTACATGGATAGTGATTCTATATGAATGCAAAGTATAACAATCTAAAATAACAGAAGCTCAATATGTCAAAGCAGCCTCATTCGTGATTGATTTTCGCACAAATGAAACTACTAATCTCAGGCTCTACTTGTCTATACAAAAGCTGAAACAAAATGCATTGCAAAGTGGCAGAGTCCCAAAGAAATCATACCTGAATGTCGGGTTTGGTGCAGAATCTCAAGGCAGAGTCGAGTCACAATTGGGTATAGGTGAATCGGGTCTTCGCGTCGAACCAGGTCTCGACGAACCGCGCAATTGTGGCTTGTCCTCCTCTTGCTAGGCTAAGTCGTCGTTGTCAAGTTCCCTTGCAAGCTGCTCGTAGAAATCCCCCGGTTCCTCCTGAGCATTTTCGAGCATCGGACGGCCATCGTCGAGCGTCACACGAGATCCCCTCCCCTCACAAGTGTCGTGGAGGTCCCGCACCAGCTGCTCACGAGAATCCCCACAAATCCCCTCGCAATATTGATGAATCTTCAGCGTGATCGACCAATTTGGGGCTACGATTTTCTAAGTTTTGAAATTAAGGATTTCGTTCCTTGTGATTTAGGGCAAGAAGAGCAGAGCTGCACACGAAGAGCAGAGACGCACAATGCTGTCTGCTAAAGCGCAAGTAATCAAAACATATAATTAAAAAAAAAAAAAAAAGTCTGTCATTTTGATTTCTAAGTCCATGTCAGCATTGATTAGCTATCCACGTAAGCATTTTTCAGGATAAATTGATCAGACGGATTTAATTGACAAATTGTTAAAAAATTTAGAATTGAATTGATAAAATTGAAAAGTTTAAAACTGAATTGACAAAAGTGGAATAAATTTAAAAAAATTTTGAATAATTTTTTCCTCAATTAACATGTTAATACAGTTAGTCCTAGGGCCATTCCCGAAAATAGAAGAGCATTTCTACATAAATTATTCGGTGAATACGCAGGAGAGTCGCCAGTTCAGGGTATATCGAGTCAAGGCGCCGCTAGTCCTCCTAGCTGGCTGCCTAATCGATTTGGCTGTCTTCGGGGCATTCAGGCGATGTTGCTCAAAGCGCGCTTTCACAATGCTGGCGTTCGGGGCCTCATGGAGTATGCTGCGTTTTTCAATATGTTGCTCCCATTTAGGATGGCTATCTTGGTGGTGGTTCTCAGAAGCACCGATTCCCACACTATACACAGTCTTGAGGACTTCGAACAATGGAAGTCCCTTGCCACCGAGTTGTCCATTGAATGTGGTAAAGCAGGGTCGCTAACTGGTTCCTATGTGCCCCCCATAGAAGCTAATGCAGGTTGTCTTATCTTGTATTTTTAGTGTTCTTGAAAGTTGACGAAAGAGTCCGAGCTTTGAGGTCAGCTAGCAAGGATGAAATACAGAAAAACTTCATTCAGAAGCTGACTACATGAGCACCGAGCACCGAAGCAGCATCTAACCCAAGATTATCCATCTTGCGTACAAGGGTACAAGTACTTGGTGAGAGGGGCAGAAGGTGCACTTGCGCTTCTCACTAGCCTTGCAGAAGCAACAATCATAGTGGCTTAAGGGAGATGCGCCATAGTACCGATCATCCGAACTTACCATGGATGACGTTCTCACTGCTGAAAAGATTTGGAATTGCAGAGGGAGGCTATTAAGTGCGAGTGGAGGAGACCCAGATGGTGAGCTCAAGGATATTTTGTAAGTCATTATACATCATAAATCTGTAATGCGGAAACTCATAATACAAACAGTGATCTTTTGATTTTCATGATTCTCACAAATAGATGATGACATACCGTTATCCATAGCGCTGCACTTGACGATGATCGTTGTACAAAACCCGATGAACACGAACCAAAGAAGAAATCCGATTTCTCTCCCTTAACCCACTATACTTTATGTATTCTTTCGATGGAGGAGAGAATACCAAAAATGCATTTAGGTTATTGTTGTTCGTTATGGGTGGAGAGAGGACCGAATTCTATTTGTACGTCCGTTGAAAATGTCCCTTCCATTAAAGCGATATACCCTTTCAATTTAGTCGTACCTCTTCGTTTTATTAGAGTCGTAACTCCTCGTAACCAATAATTAATTATTTTATAACCTAACAATAATTATTAAACTATATAACATAAATCATATCATGTGGGCCACATTAATTCTTACATTCTCCCACTTGGCTCATATGATATTCCTTTCATAGTTTAATAAAGACTGTAATGTGCACAATAACATTATGCTATAAAATTTCATCAAATTGGCAATCACATAATAATCACAATTAAGTAAAGAAAACTAATGCGAGTCATAGCGATTGTATGTCTTTAATCGACATAGTGCCTTCTATGCACTACAACTATAGCACTTTACTTAACATGATCCATAAATGAGAAGTATAGTAATAGTCCAACTATAATGTTTCCTTAGAAACTATCCTGTTTAACATTCATCTATTTCCATAATGTATACTAAATAGAAAACAGGAAATATCATAAACACGTAAGTGAGCTCTAAGTGTCAAATACATAAACTTAATACAATCATAATACAAACACTAATGACGTTCAATAATACCCATCCTTTCAACATGCTCATTAAATGTTTTGGGCGGTAGTCCTTTTGTTAAGGGATCTGCTATCATAAGTTTGGTGCTAATGTGCTCAATTGACACTCTTTGTTTCTGAACTTCTTCTTTAACAGACAAGTATTTGATCTCCATATGCTTAGCACCCTTAGAATACTTGTCGTTCTTGGAGAAGAAAACTGCTGCAGAATTATCACAATAAATTTTCAACAGCTTGGCAATACTGTCGACAACCACAAGCCTTGAAATAAAATTCCGCAGCCATAATCCATGAATAGTGGCCTCAAAGCATGCCACAAATTCAGCTTCCATAGTGGATGCAGCAATAACCGATCGCTTCGCACTCTTCCATGAAATTGCCCCTCCGGTCAGAAGAAACAAGTAACCAAACGTTGACTTTCTTGTATCGGCACAACCGGCTAAATCTGAATCTGAATACCCAATCACCTTGAGATGATCGGATCTTTTATAAGTAAGCATATGATTCTTCGTTCCTTGCAGGTATCTAAGAACTTTCTTTGCAGCTTTCCAATAATCCATTCCAGGATTACTTTGATACACGCCAAAGCATTCCGACAAAGAAAACCGATGTCTGTGCAGTGCAAGTTTGTGCATACATTAAACTCCCACAACAGATGCATAAGGAATATTCTTCATTTGTTCCCGTTCCAATTCACTTTTCGGACATTGCATAAGGCTAAATTTATCACCTTTCTGAATTGGAACTATTCCTGCTGAACATTTACTCATATTAAATCTCTCTAAAATTTTCTCAATGTAGGCTTTCTGAGACAATCCTAATAATCCTTGTGATCTATCACGGAATATTTCTATTCCTATCACATATGTTGCCTCTCCCATATCCTTCATTTCAAAATTCTTAGAGAGAAACTTCTTGGTTTCATGTAACAAACCAAGATCATTAGCAGCAAGCAGAATATTATCAACATACAGAACTAGAAAAATAAACTTGCTCCCACTAATCTTCATATATATACACTGATCAACGGTATTTTCATTAAATCCAAATGAAGTTATGGTATCGTTAAACTTAAGATACCATTGTCGGGAAGCTTGTTTAAGTCCATATATTGATTTCTTTAATTTACATACCTTGTGTTCCTTTCCTTTAATTGAAAAGCCTTCGGGTTGGTCCATGTAAACCTCTTCTTCTAAATTCCCATTAAGAAAGGCGGTTTTTACATCCATTTGGTGTAACTCCAAGTCATAATGAGCCACCAAAGCCATAATGATTCTAAGTGAGTCTTTCTTAGAGACTGGTGAAAATGTCTCTTTATAGTTAATGCATTCTTTTTGCATAAAACCCTTTGCAACAAGTCTAGCTTTATGTCGTTCAATATTGCCTTTTGAGTCGCGCTTGGTCTTAAAGACCCATTTACACCCGACCTTCTTACATCCTTTAGGCAATTCAACAATATCCCAAACTTGATTTTGATGCATGGATTTTAACTCTTCTTGCATTGCATTAAACCATTTATTAGAATCTTCACATTCCATGGCTTGGGAAAATGAATCTGGATCATTTCCAATTCCTAAGTCAATTTATGACTCTTGTAGATAAATCATATAGTCATCAGAAATAGCCGACCTCTTGTCTCTTTGAGATCTTCTTAATGCTATATCTTGTGACTCAGCTATTGGAGGTTCAATATTGACATCTTCATTATGGAGTGGTTGTTCATTAATTTGTTGTTCTTGATCATTGTTAGATTGTGCTATAATATCAGGAATAACAACTTTAGAAGCTTCGGGTATAGAAACTTCTACCCTTACTTCTTGAATGCAAGCATCACGCATTCTTTCACTCCCACTAATGTCACCATTCTCAATGAACCTAGCATTTCCAGATTCAACAATTCTTATACTATGATTAGGACAATAAAATTTATACCCTTTGGGTTTCTCTGCATAACCACTGGTTGTTCTTGAATCCAATTTCCTTTCATGTGGATTGTAAATTCTTACTTCTGCTTGACAACCCCAAACATGCAGGTGTCGTAAACTAGGTTTCCTTCCCGTCCACAGTTCAAAAGGAGTCTTTGGAACTGCCTTACTAGGAACCCTGTTTAATAAATACATAGAAGTCTTTAAAGCATACATCCACAAAGACAAGGGTAAAGATGAATGACTCATCATACTTCTAACCATTTCCATTAAAGTACGGTTACGCCTTTCTGCTACACCATTTTGTTGTGGTGTACCTGGCATTGTGTATTGAGCACAAATGCCATGTCTTTCAAGGAATTTAGCAAATGGACCTGGACATTGTCTCGATTCATTATACTTTCCATAATATTCACCACCTCTATCTGATCTTACTATTTTCACCTTTCTATCTAATTGCCTCTCAACCTCTTTAATATACACTTCAAGTGCATTTATTGATTGAGACTTATCATGCAATAGATAAATATAACCATAACGTGAAAAATCATCAATAAAGGTAATGAAGTAACTTTTCTTACCAAAAGATGGAACATCGAATGGACCACATATGTCAGTATGTATAATTTCAAGAAGTTCTGTGCTTCTTGTGGCACATTTCTTAGTGTGCTTTGTTTGTTTACCTTTAATACAATCAATACACACTCCAAGGTCAGTAAAATCCAAATTTGGAAGAATTTCATTCTTCACTAATCTTTGCATTCTTTCTTTGGATATATGACCCAAACGTTTATGCCACAAGTAAGCAGAATTTTCATCCACCAAGCTTCGTTTAGTGCCAACATTATGATGCAAGGTCATTAATGTCTCAACAAAAGTATTATTAAGTCTAAATTTGTAGAGACCATCACATAAAGTTCCAGTTCAATAAGAGTATCACTCTTAAATAGACTGAAAGATTCAGAACCAAACTTACAATAAAATCCCGCCACATCAAGTCTTGGCAAAGAAACTAAATTGCGAGAAAATGTAGGTACATAAAGGGTTCGAAACAAATCCAAATAATGCCCAGTATCTAAGATCAAACGATAAGTGCCAATGCCTTCAACTGGAGCTTTGTTTCTGTTCCCCGTAATCACATAACTTTCATTTGGCTTTATAGTTTGGATCGTAAGGAATCCCTGCATCGTATTTGACACATGAGTGGTGGCACCAGAATCAATCCACCAAGTATTATGAGGAACATCAGTAAAGTTTGATTCAAAACATACTAAAACACAATGCTTACCTTTCTTTTCGAACCAAGCTTTACATTTCAGATAATCTTTCTTCAAGTGTCCAATTTTGTTGCAAAAATGACACTTAATAAGATTGTGTTCCTTCTTGTGGATTTGAGAAGCCTTTGAAGAGTCATTCAGGACGTGTAGTCCTTTCTTCTTGCTCCTTCCACCTTTCCTCTTGAAATTCTTTTGAACATCTTGATGACTTGAGAGATGAACAAAATGAGCCTTTTGATTCTTTATCCTTGTTTCCTCTTGAACTAGCATACTGGCCAATTCATTTACATTCCACTTATCCTTTATAGTGTTGTAATTCATTTGAAATGGCCCATATTGCTCATGAGGCAAGGAATTAAGTATAAATTGTACTAAAAAGTACTCATCCACGTTCATTCCCAGAGTCCTTAACTTTGCTGCTAAATTCGTCATCTCAAGTATATGCTCATGCATGGTATGCGAACCATCATATTTCATGGTGGTCAGTGTACTCATCAATGTACCAGCAAGTGACTTATCAGCAGTTTGAGAACGCTCTTTCACAAATTTCATAAATTCCTTAGCATTGTCAGTTTTAGGAAGAGAAGTCTTTAAATTGTTTGCAACTGTCATTCGCATGAATATTAAGCTCGATCATTCGATCTTTCCCAAACTTTATAGAAAGACTTTTCATCATTGCTACTTTCATCAGTAATAGCAGCTGGTTTCTCAGCTTGAAGTGCTAAATCAAGATCCAGGACACCTAAGTGAAACTGGACTTGTTCACTCCAATCAGGAAAATTTATCCCATTGAATAAGTGAACATATGAGGCGTGCGAATGGAGTGAAACAAGTACAGATACTGCAAACATATGCAAGAAAATACTCATACATTAATGCCTTGAGAATATCACCTAATCAGATTCAAACTAAACTACACATGTACATCATAGTTCTCCTTTGGGTGATCCTATGATATACAAATATATAAAAAAACCATAATGATGCTAATAACTTTTATTTGATAATTGTAAATATATCTTATTAAAATTTATTTGCTATCTTTGGATATACAAACAAAAGTAATAAGTCATATCAATTATCAACTATAACGTTCATGAATTATAGAAAATAATTAACCTTTGGGTTAATCCTTAAGTTCTTATAATAAATGAACTTCAATATACCCATAACATAAATAATGATATGCAATATATCAATTTCATAAATAGCATCAATTAATTATGGGTAATTGAATAAAATAATTTACAATATAAAAAAAAAAAAATTCAAAAGACTTCAAAGTTTGGCCACTTTGGTGACTAACAAACCTTTCTTAATATGAATTTTTTTTTTAATATTGTAAAATACAAATATTTACCAAATTGCACACAAGGACAAAACCGTAATAAAAGCATAAGGGTAAAATCGTAAAATCATAATTCCATAAGTGCATAATCATAAATTTATAATCCAGGGGCAAAATGGTAAATAATCAGTAATGGCAGAATCGTAATTATAAATTAAACAGGGGCATAATTGTAAATAACCATCAAAAGAAGGGCAAAATCAGTAAATAGGAGCTGCGGGAGGGGCAAAAGCGTAAAAAGGGCCCCACGGGACGTCAGGCACGTGCCGAGCACGTGCCTTCGTCCTCGGCGGGCGCGTGCCCCGCACACGCGCGTTCAGCGCGCAGGCGCGTGCGCGTGCGCCCGGCACCCCTTGGGCGCGTGCGTTGCACGCGCCTGTCAAGCGCCGCGCCGTTTCGCGCGCGCGTGATCCCACGCGCCTGCTGTTGGCGCGTGCGAAACGGCGCGTGGCGCGTGGATCCACACGCCCGCGGCTTTGCTGCGCGTGGACCCACGCGCCTTCTTCCCCGGGCTCGACAGAACCTTTTCTTCGCCATTTCCTTATCTATTTCCTTGGATTCTACCATTTTCGATATTTTCTTTTATGAAAACATTCATTATTCGAATTTTCTTCAACATAATCATCCGAAAACATTTCAACAACAATAAATACTACGAACATGATCGTTTAACAAATCATCAAACATAAATCATAATATTTCTATAAACGGAAAAAACATGAGATCATAAACCACGTGCTCTGATACCAACTGTAAGTCATTATACATCATAAATATGTAATGCGGAAACTCATAATACAAACAGTGATCTTTTGATCTTCATGATTCTCACAAATAGATGATGACATACCTTTATCCATAGCGCTGCACTTGACGATGATCGTTGTACAAAACCCGATGAACACGAACCAAAGAAGAAATCCGATTTCTCTCCCTTAACCCACTATACTTTATGTATTCTTTCGATGGAGGAGAGAATACCAAAATGCCTTTAGGTTATTGTTGTTCGTTATGGGTGGAGAGAGGACCGAACTCTATTTGTACGTCCGTTGAAAATGTGCCTTCCATCAAAGCGATATACCCTTTCAATTTAGTCGTACCTCTTCGTTTTATTAGAGTCGTAACTCCTCGTAACCAATAATTAATTATTTTATAACATAACAATAATTATTAAACTATATAACATAAATCATATCATGTGGGCCACATTAATTCTTACATATTTGCCTCCCTTTTCCACTCTTCAAGCGTAGCTGCCTGATATTTGCTGCCCCTACGTTGCCCCTGCCCCGAGAAGCTAACGACACGTTATAGATCCTGATTCGACATAGCCTGTTTCCTGAAGAGAATGGATATGAGCGAGTTTTCAGAGTTATGGAGGTAGAACTTGCATTTCATTTTGATCAATTCTACACCGACTTCTCGGTTAATCTCGGTCCTGTCTTATGGTAATAAAAGTACTTCAACTGTATACCGTATTTGCTTTCCCTCTACATACGATATCAGGTTAACGAAAATCTCAAAATGAAAGCTTGTGGTCGAATAATGATGCTTTGGTAACGCTCTTTATGATAATTGCGATCCTTGCCATCGACATCGTCCAATTTAACGTCGGAATTTTCTCTGCATAGGACAAAATAGCATGTACATGTATCTGTGTGCGGTACGAGTGGTTTCAAAGAAATAGATATGCGGAGAAGCTGATCAAGGTAACGTGTAGAACTTAGTTACGGAAACCGTGGGAAGGTCAACTTCGTCGATACTTATTTCTCAATAAATTGTAGCTATCGTCCGTTGAAGTTGATGTATAATTTCATTGCCGCGCCTTATACTAAATATTTTGATAGCATGAGCGTGTGTGCGTCTCTGTTACCTTCCTCTCTGACGAAGGAATCGGAAATTTCCTCTTATACTCCCGTATACAAAGATGAAAATGCCCATCTGGTCAAAACCCATTCTTGAGGCTTTCTGCCATATTCGTGAATATGCATGTGTATGTGACTTAGTTATTGCCAAAAGCAAACGAAAATTTGTTATAAGAGAGAGAAACCTCAAGATTTCTTGAAGCTTCTAAAAAAATCTTTCAAAAAAACAAATCCTAGGGGAATATTGATTTTGATGCTTAAGTGGCTGGGGCATGAGACATCAATATTAGAATCCCTAATTTGTGAATTAATTTTCCTCAAAAAAAAAATGTATCAGCGAAATTCGGAGGTCAGTAACTCTCACAAGCAAGAGCTCTCGTGGTGGTAATATGTGATTAGAAGTATACAAGTGTGATGGTGATGTACTAGAGCCATCTATTAGCTTCATATTGAACTGACACTTTGTAACCTCTATTAAAATTACTTGTGGAATTCAGCCTTGTTATGGACGTTAGTCATGGAGAGTAGACGTAAACTTAGTATAAGCCGAATCACTATATATCTATGTGCAATATTTTTTTATCTCTTCACTATTAGGAATATATGTTTGATAGAAGCGTCCTGCATTTGACTATATTAATATGTTTTTGCATTTATCAATGTTCAATTTGAAAAGTTCTGTCAAAATTTTTTTAAGTTTATAAACAACCCGTTTATCCCCCTCTAGGTTGCATTGTTACCCTCAACAAAAGTGTTATCAACCATTGTGACAACAAAGGTGTGATATATTTGATTAGAATCCTATTTATCACAAATTAACTACTCATATCAACATCAAGAAATATTCATCCCATATGGCATTGCAAGGACAAGGTTATTGGAGCTTGATTGGCGTCTATGGAGGATGAGTGCTCGTCCAGGAGTTGGGAGAGCTAGCATGGACTATGAGCACTATACCTTGGCCAAGAGCATTGAGTCAAGGAGTTTTGTGGCGCAGTCTCTAGCCAAATCTATCATTTTGGAGTTGGATCGAATATCCAAGATGGTCTAATACGAGAGAGAGGAGATTGTCATGAGTTGGTTTGGTAAACTGATTGGTAGCCTAGTTTTCGAACATTGTTAGAGCATCTCATTAGAATGTGTCAGGTTAACCTGTCAAGAGAGGGTGTTCGGATCGGTTCTGTCCCTTTTTAAGTAAGTTTTCTCTCCTATTTTGTTTAGAACACGTACAAAAGTTATTTAATGTGTCTTGCAGGGTTTTCTAGCAAAATTTGGTAAGATAAATACGAGAGCGTGTAGGAGTTTGTGTGTTGGAGCTTGGGGAACAAGTGAGGAGTGAGCTATTGATTTAACTCTATACTTTCACTTAATAGAGAACTCTTTACATTTGACTCTTTTCGTGAAGAAAGTACTAACACTTGCAACAATCCATGTAAATATCTAGCGTTCTTTACGGTTCGTTTTTTATTTACCCGGTATAGTATTATTATCTACACAGGCAACGGCTTCTTTGGTCGGCTTACATCACGCTGTGAAATAACGCTGAAGCTAACCAATCCTACAAATCAAGAAGAACACCATAATTCCTTCTACAAGTAAGTGTTGGCTGAAAAGTGCACACGATTGAGCAAATATGTCCAGAATATATTCGGCTACATATTGGAGCTCAATTCCTAGACCTATAAAGCGGTGTGGACTAGGAGGAAAGAAAACAGAAGGCACCGCTGGAAAAGGAGATCGTGAAGAATTGAAGAACCGAGTTGGATGGTTTTCCAACATTGGTTGTGATTTCAAGGTAAAAAAATCTAAATTCCCGGTTTCCAATCTTTGATTAATTCAAATTATGTGAACTGTTCTACTTTGATTTTGTCTAGATATTTGTCCCCGAGTGCATTCATAAACTGAACCGATGATGCCAAGCAACTCGTCTCAAAATTGATTTGATCCGAACCAACTCCCTTTATATTTAATTTCGGTTTATCGTCTTCTCATGAATATTTTGCAATTGACGTTCTAACTTGCATTGTTTTAACTTATTTCAATGTTGATATTTGATGAGATCATCGTTTGACTACATTATCACGTTTTATATATTTCAGATTTGCATGTTAGTTTAGATCAATTTCACTGCATAATGTTAATTTGGTCGCACAATTTGTGTACATTTGATTTCTGTAATAAAATTCGTCACATAATCATGTGTTGGGTTTGTGATCATATTTCATGTCACTTTTGCATGGAGTTCCATGTAGTAATTTGCATATTATATAATATACTTACTAGGTTTTGAATATCAGATTGACATCTTATATTTATAGTCTTAATAAGGGAATGTTATATGAATCATATGTTTAGATTTTTGTTTTTTGGCCAGAAACACATGTTTAGATTAATTAGGGAATCTACATGAGCAAATTACGTCTTGAATATTTGCGTATATAGAAAAATTCATATTTGCAAATCCAATTGTGTTTGCCTTTGCATCTGTAAGCTTATTGACAATTTTGCATGTTTTTGCATAAATAGGATTCCATATTTTATTTGCAGCATGATAATTTCCTTGTAAGAGAAATTAAATTTTTCATGAATAGATGTCTTGATCCATTTTTGGGACATTATATTGCATTGACCATATTAGCACTTTATTTTCACAAATCACGTGTCCTAAAAAAAGAAAATATAAAAAATCATATCTTGTATGCTAATAAGTTTAGATTGCATCTTCATTAAAAATGTCACCAAATATGTCTAGGAGTGCATTCAGCAAAATTTGCATATTCATAAATAGATTCATTCTCTTAATATTGCACTTCTTTTTAGACCACGTTAATTAGATTGTATTTACATGTTTTTAATAGTTCATTTTAGAGAAGTAATTTATTTAGTAAATATTCATAGCACTTCATGTTCGCATATTCACTATCATTTTTCAAGTATTAGTTTAGTTTGAAGAAATGACCCTTCATTTACAACTTACATGTTTAATTTTGCCGAGTACGGCTCAGTTTCATTCCTATCCGCACTTTACTTGCTTGGTTATTATTGGATTTTATTTATGTGTTTGTTTGAATGATTTATGCGTGATCACCTGCTTTGCATGTCTTGGATACAAATAATTGAAAAGATCACATGAATAATCCTTTTCATTAGAAGAGAAAAAGTCCCAAAATAGTCATTTGACGTACCTATGAATCTCTGGTTCGTAAAAGTAAAATGAGCTCTCGTGTCTTACTTGGTCTCTAATCCGTCTCTAATCCACTCATAATAAATTAGTGGTGGATCTTGAAGTAAAACTAAATTGTATAATTAATCGATAAACCAAGTCGCAATTTATACGATTTGGGAGAGCTCGTTTTAACCACAGACACATCATAAGAGAAATCATTCGCGCCTAATTAGCAATCTGCCACAGGTTTACCTACGAAGGATCGCAACAATGAGCTGGGTACCATTCGAAGTAAAGAAGAATCAAACTGAACTTGCAGCAAGATGGTATGGCATCGGACGTACGGAGTACTTTCCCCCTAGAGGATCCCCATGTTATCTTCAGATTCTAGTAATTAGCGTCATGGCACTACGCTTTGTTAATTCCCAATGTAACCAAGTATCTTTGAAATACACCTGGAATAAAATAGTTACAATCTTCAGCGAAACATATGGCTTTTCACAAAACAAAAAACATTATGCTAGATTGTCAGGAAGAGATAAAAAGGAACAGGACAACAGATTATAAAATAGAATGGGAAATGGCCAGTCCGCATCTATATCCAATAAGACTCTCCTCCACAGTCCTTGCTTAAGACGAGCTTAAACAGAAGAACAGGACACGAAGCGTGAGATTCAGGGATGAGGATGCATGCTTCATGCAATTTTACTCGGATTGCACCGCATATTAAGGTTCTATTGAACCTTAATAGCCTTGCCTGTACATGTTGCTTAGCGTCTTTGGCAATCTCGCAAAGAAAATGGAGCTTTCAGGCTCAGAGCGTTCGTGGCCAGCCATTTCGGTCCCACCGTCGCCTACAATCTTGGCCTCATTCAAAGCACTACTTTGCTGGGGTTTCTAGGAAATGTATGTTGAGATGCACATGAATTGTGTTCGAAAAATCTCATATTAGAAAATTTATGTAATATTGTGTAGTTAATATATTGTAGTTTGTCCATAACTAATTAATTTAAACTTTTAATTGAATGTTGATCCAACTAGATTGGTTGACTCAAACTTAAGCTCTTTCTTGGCGATTTCCCCAAGTAAAGGTATGGGATTTTTACTGCATGCTCCTAACAAATGGTATCAAATCCGATAATTGATGGTTGCCCGCTCCCAATGCGTATTGGTTTTGGGTCAATATTTCCAAGAAGGAATCTTGTAAACAATGTCATTTCCACACAGCCTTTATGGTTCGATCAAGAGACCTGCGGTGAAGGTGGGCGTTGTGATATAGCAATGTAGTCCCATTGGCAAACTTCATGATTTGGTCTGGAGAGAGAGAGAGCAGGGATGAAGGTTGTAGTTGTTGTTGCTGTGGTCTTCACATGACAAACAATGTGGAGATTCAAGTAGACATGTTAACACCAAAGGATACCTAACTAAGAAGGAGCAGACCTAACATTAAGATCATATGTGAGGGCGAGATTATTGAAATGCACTTGTGACTAGTGTTAGAAAAGTTTCACATGAGAGAATTGGTGTGATATTGAGTTGTCAATTTTATTGATTTAAGCTTTTGAGTAAATGTGAATTCAATTGAATATGTTGATAGACTCAAACTTAGGCTTTTCCTTAGTGATTTATCAAGTGAAGGTATGAGATATCTACTGCGTGCTCATGACATTGTATATCCTAACATGTAAAAGTGTGAACAAACAACAACAAAAACATTATATATTGCCCATGTTCGACATAATACAATCTTAGAAATGGACAACCTATTCAAGTCTTCGCTAATAGACCCTTGATAAAGCAACACATTACACCACATAAAAGAAGAGGTCATGCATCATACACGAAAATGTTTTCTAGAATCTGACCAGGGATGGATGCAAGACAACGGGACTACTGCAAACATACACAACCATATAGACATTTTACATAGTTGATTAGGCATAATATCATAAAATGAGGCCAAGTTCAGCTCCTCTCTGGATCATCATGTTACTCACCACCATATGGATCTCTCGTAATGCCCACGTGAGAGACCAAAACCCAAACGTGAGTCACAAACTCGCCCCCAGTGGTGAGATAATTAGCATGAGCCACCGTATCATTTGAAGGAGCCACATATAGCATCATATCTGCCCAGAAGTCAGCCAAGACCTTCCAAATTCGCCCCTCACCCACTACTCCATTCACAAGCTGCATTCCTAGCCGCGCACCTCGAGCCACAATCGTTTCCTGGCATTGTTCGTTGTCAATGCCCATCTTTAGCTTTTCAATCCTCTCTTCCATTGAAACCGAG
Source organism: Eucalyptus cloeziana (assembly GCA_014182715.1). NCBI lineage: Eukaryota > Viridiplantae > Streptophyta > Magnoliopsida > Myrtales > Myrtaceae > Eucalyptus > Eucalyptus cloeziana. The sequence goes on along the minus strand of CM024637.1, from coordinate 7,268,955 downwards.
GAACCTCCCAATTTTTCTCTGGCTTCACTGATAGCACGACCAAATATGTATTTGGTCTTGCAAGGGTGGCTAGGGAGCAACGTAGGGGCGAAAACAACCAAGTAAGCAAGATATTTCGATAGCTTAGTCGCTATGTCAAAGTTGTCTCTCTGTTCTTGTGAAAGTTGAGCACAAGCCACTTTATGCTCGCAGAAAGTGGTTGCTATGTGCCAGACCAGTATAACATGAGTAGTTGTCTCAAGATCACATGCCCATGAAAGCTCATTGGACAAGTCGTTGTGCCTCAAAGACGCTTGTCCCTTCTCCAAATAGCCGGTAAAATCGTTCCCTAGAGACCGAGCAATCGCCTTCTTCACTTGCTTAGACAAATTGGTGGGAGCAATTTGTTTTTGGCCGTTCATTTTTTGGTCGAGATAAGCAGCGGTGAGTCTATTATATATCCACTTCGGTGGAGAATAGCTATATGATTTGAGGAGCGAGTATTGACGCAATTCTCTTCCCCAAGGCTTCACTAACGAAACTCGGCACAAAATCTCGATCAACTTCCCAGCACATCTGTTCGTTTGCCACCGCTCGTTTTGTACATAGTTGCATATGTATGTGACCTTTGCCCATTCCGAGAAAATCATGATGCCAAACTGTGTAAGCTCGACAACGAGGATCGACATCATTAACAAGGCGTATTCAACAGCCCTTAGCACCGACTTGCTGGAAATCGCGAAGTAGAGTAAAAGCACAGGGATAGCAACCAGAACGGGAAGCAGAAGCAATCTATACACTATAGGACGCCGATGGAGATTCACTGGGTGTTTGGTGTAGAATAAATCGAAAAGAATTGCAAGTTCTACTTCGATGACTCGGAAAACTCGCTCATAACCATTCTCTTCAGAAAGCATATGTTGAATCAAGCACTATAACTTGTTGTGAGCTTCTTGGGGCAACGAATAGCCAGTGAATCTCAGGCGAATGAACTTGAAGAGCGAAAAAGACAGGCAAAGATCCTTGAGTCGGCCATCCGAGTCTCCTCCGCTTACAATTAAAAGTCTACCTTTGCAATTCCAAACCTTCTCGACGGTGATAACTTCATCCGTCACCTCCAACAGTTGTCGATAGTGCGGTGCATCCCCATCACGCCCCGGAGCTGCCTTTCGCCTCCACTTCGCTGTTGAGCACACTGAGTGCATTTTTGCCTCTTCTGCCCCTCTCACCAAGTACCTATACCCACGCATTGTAGCAGGATCTTCGTCACTTGAATCTCTCCCTTGGTGCTCGGTGCTCATGTAATCTGCTATGTACCTGTCGTTCTTCTGCATCATAGAATTGCTTGCCAATTTCAAAGCTTGTGCTCTTCCGTCAAATTTCATGAATAGAATGACGAAAAGAACGCCCAGTATTGCCCTGGACTCGAGGTCAGTGAACAGGAACACATATGAAACGATCATCCAACTTGTCAGGATAAATTTAGCAGCAGAGTCGACCTTAAATGACTTCCACCGCTCAATGTCCCCCATGCTGTGAGCAGTGTAGGAATCCACGTTTCCAAGAAACACCACCAAATAAGTCGCCCAGATAGGCAAACGCCCACTACAGAATTGAGCGGTTTGGATAAGGCCAAGCGTATACACGATGAGAACAGGCGTAAGGGTATAGGCCGCAAATGCGACCATCACGAATGCGCGGTTGCCGCAGCATCGCCTGAATGACCCGGAGACCCCAAGAAAGACAAAGATTGCAGCAGTGATGACCAGCAGTGCTCAATTTTTGCCATTTGGCGGTCAATTTCTTTGTCGTCGCTCATCCGGTCGCAGCGCTCCCACAGCTTCTCCACGAACATGTTAACGAGACCTACCATCTCTGTTTTTTTGTTTCTTTCCTATTTTATGGCCTTCTGCCAAAAACATGAACGCGTTGATGAAGAAGAGGAAGGGTCTTTATACTTCTTTTATTGTGAAGAGGGGACGAATATACGGGGAAACCATATCGGTTATGCTCTGAGGTCCCTTTTAACTGATGCAGCTTTGGCCGAGCGCCGAGAATTAGGATCTTTTATACTTATTATAGTGTGAAGAGGGAATGAATGTGCGGTGAAACCATATAGGTGATGCTCTAAGGTCCCTTTTTACTGATGCAGCTTTGGCCGAGGGCCAAGGATTAGGAACTCCTGAAGTAAACTACTTTAGCTAAGCAGTTACAATCACCAATTAATTTTAGTGTAATTATAAAATACATCGGTGGTATGAATTATTTTTTCTACAAACAGTTCTATCCATGCTTGATTTGATAAAAGTAAGAGAATGAGAAATTAAATCTCTTGGATTAAGGATTGCTGAGATCCCTTGTTTAAATTTATCTTTTTATATGCCCTAATTTTGCTTAATTTTAAAGCACCTACACAAAAATTGGGATTGATTGTTGTGATAATTCTTGAAAAACCAAGAAAGAATGGGTCATATTTTTCTTGTCCTAAAACCAAACCTTTGACCGATAAATTATATTAACATGGACATCATCATATGCAAAATTAACTGAAAAAAATTTAACAGAGGCCCATATTTATAACTCATCATTCAAAGGTTTAGTGATGGAGAAAAACACGGCCCAAAATGATTTACTTCCGAAGTGAATACCTTGAAAAAAATTTCGTTTATTTGATTGTACCTGCAAATGGAGCTATCAATGTAAAAAAGAAATTTCCGATTAAAAATAGTAAAAATGAAGCAATAAAAATACTTACTCTCTAAACTTAATCAATATCTTGAGTTTGTTTTTTGCCCAATCGAATTCTCGAACTACATTTTTTTTTTCTTTCATATTGATCCTTCCGTTAGAAAAATAAACGGCCATCAATATGATGTTAAGTGCCATGCTGGCATCCTACGTCAAAGTGACGGTTACGTCTTATGCCTCATTTATCTAACTTACCACTAGATCAGACGATCGAGGAGTTTGCAAAAAAGGAGCTTCTATCCTCCAACTCTCTTTAAGTGAAAGGAAAAAAGATTCTATTTAGACAATTTCTAAACCAAACAATGAGTGTTTAAATTACCTCTCTTGTATGCCTTAACTTTAGACAATTTCATTTTTGTCCAATTGGATTTCTGGACTATATACTTTTCGCTCATATTGATCCTGATGTAAGAAAAATGAAAGAAAACGCGGACATGGCTATTAATTTCTGTTAAATGCTGCGATGCTTCATTTCCCTAAGTTACCTAATCAATAGATTAGACGATTAAGGAGTTTGCAAACAGAAACCTTCTATCCTCCAACGCGCTTTCAGCGAAAAGGAAAAAAGATTCTAATTAGAAAATTTTCTATAAGGGCACCTTCCCATCTTTGTCTATACCAAACCGCGACTGTGGAATCTACCCGTCTCGTCTGCCTTGCTTTTTGAGAAGTCTTCACAGCAGAACAGCTTTTGAGAAGCGAAAAAAAAAATGCCGATTATTGCTTTAAGTTTCCCATTGAATTTGATATAGGCACAAGTTTATGATGATCGTGATGTTTTAAGTGTTTGTGGAGCCTTGAAGATGGAGATGGACTATCGGAGAATGCAAGAGGATGGCTCGCCTGGGGCTTGGACAAACCAGGCAACTCAGCGGGCACTTATTAGCACCCTATTTTGATGTCTATTTTGTACATAACTTGTTAGAACTCTAAAGAGTTCTTGAAAGCCGCTGTTGAAAGCATAAGAAGTGGGCCTATGACAACTCATAGAGAACAATTTAAGCCTTGTTTGGTGTTCCGAACTGTGACTAGGTTTTAACGGAAAGAGAATGCTAGATTTATCAAAACTATCTTTAAAAAATTAATTTACTAAAGAATGTATTGGATTGATTATAAGTGACCCTTAAAACAAGTAGGCCTCAAACGACAAGCAAACAGTGTGACACATTATTGAGTAATCTTACACACAACTTTATAAATGGACAAATGATTGAGGTTCTTATTTGGAGAAGAAAATTTGATATGATGGTATATGCATTTCTTATACATATATATGTAATTTGGCTGGTTTTATAATAATTTACACATTAAAACTATTGATCATGTTTTCAGCCCCAAGGTGGTACTACACGCTAGAATTAGTGATTCGTTACTATTTCCTTTCCTTACTTTTTTTGTTCAGATTTCTTTTATTATTCTTATTGTGCAATTCATGTAGTCGAACGGTTTGAAATCTTTCGTAGATATTCTAGGTTATCAAAAACTAATGCACTACGCTTGTAGTTTGCACATATATTAATTAAATTGTGTCAATAATGACTTGCACTTTTGATGTGGATGGAGATTAATCATCAAAGCCTCAAGCCTCAATAAGATTCGGCTCCTAATAAATTTCTGGAACGGTGAAATATCATGATTTATTAGTAACATATTGAGGAGGGTGTGGCCATTATACAAGGGGACCTTAACAGAGAATCCAATCAATTCAATGCTTTTTATTTACAGCCACATAAATCTCGTCGCTGTCCTGTACGTCAGAAAGCTTCTTTAAGAAGCTGACCGTGTTAGAAAAAAAGGAAAGCTAACACGTGGATGACACATTGAAAGAGGGTGTAGGTAGTATGTAACGGGACCTAGTTTTTTTTTTTTTTGGGGGGTCGGTAGTGCCGCAATGACCTAACTCAAGGAGATACCGAAAATTGATTTTGTTATACCAGAAAAATCTGAAGATTAAGTTGATTGTTCAGTTGCAAAGTTTCGGTGGAATCTAATCCAAGGCAATGAAAAGTTGCTGGCCTTGAAGATGTTGATCCACAGCCTTTGTAGATTGAAAGATGTTTGTTTAATTGAATAATCCAACACTTTAAAACCACAGGTCGAGTTATTTCCAACCGATGATGTTGGTGTGGAAGTCGAGATCTGTTGCTGATTTATTAGCCAAATGGTTGAACTTTTATGGACTGTAAATGTAGGATTTTCTATTTTTTCTTCATCCGCAGTGGAATCTTAAATTGATCATATAAAAAATAAGGCAATTGTTATCAATTACTTAGAATTTCCTAGTTTATTTATTTATTTTATTTTTCTATTTTAGTTTTCACAGATATAAATATGTGATTTTATTTTGATGTAAGTCGGCATACTTCTGAATTAATGACAGAACTATTAGAGATTTTTCACTACATATACATCTTTAAGCGCATTTGACCTATCTACCTATTTTTGCAAGTTTACTCGTGTTTATCTATAGTCTCTATCGCACCACATTTTTGCATGAAAGTTTTCCTACATTGAGAAAGACAATTGGTCCATGTAGAGAAATTATTTTGGTCCTGACTATTCATATGAGTGAAAATTATCTCAATAACTAATAAGTGCTTTGGAAAGGCACGGGCTTCTTATTAAACAAACAAAATCACATAATTGAGTGCAAGATCAGGAACCAAACAGTGGACGGTGAGGATGAGGACTGGACCCTCCACAACTGGTTTGAATGCTTTTTCCTTGTTCAGGCAAAATGCATTCTGAAGCCGTTCTAATGATGACTAATTTTGATACTCGGGCCGAGTAGGAATACCTCTCGAGGGCTGGCCGTCCACCTGGACGGAACTTTTGAACTTTCGCGCGTGTCTTCACTTTTTCGCACCGGGGGTGTTCTGAGACGTACAAAATAAACGAATAAGCAATGTGAACACCCGACGAAATGTGACGTGCCTTTGTACCGAATGCATTTATCAGCACATGGTCTGTCAATGCTCTGTTAAAATTGACCTAGCATCTCAACTGCCGGGTGCTTCTCCATCTCCACGTGGGGGAAGAGAATCTTCCTAAAGCGGCCGTATTGAGAGTCATGTTTAACTACTGCTCTGCAGTATTGGAAATCATGTTTTGTTATGGTAAACCGACCCTGGTTCGGTACCAAGTTGCAGAAGCACGTAACAAGATCTGAAGGCTATTCAAAGTAAACAGTGAAACTTTATTGTGACAATATGGTCAATTAAATATTCCTGTCGGCTAAATTTTGCCATATGTCACGACCCGTCCCAAGTTGACCTGATTCAGAATAGAATAACAGCAGGTCAAATTGAAGTTACTTTCCTAAACCCGGTTTACTGAGGGAAAATTGCTGGCATCTTTGGCAAGATCGGTAGATTTCTGCTATACCTACGTCTCTATGGCCTACCTCTTGGAAGTTTTCTGCAGTAAGATAAGACCTGCTCTTTAATTTTCCCCACGTGATTCTCTGCTAGGAAGCCAACCACCTAAAGATGCTATAGGACAATGATAACTGAAATCAGCAAGAAATATTCAATCTTCCATGATGAATCAATCGTAGTGAAATTATGACCAGGCCTTGGTAAGCAAATTCAGGATGCCAACCCCACCAAACCAGCCCTCAGACTCCGAATGAGTGGGTTTTTTTTTTTGGTGCCAGGATCAGTGGCCAACTCTAACCAAATGAGACGCACGTGAATTGTTTTAGAAAAATCTCATATTAGAAATTTTTTGTTGTGTTGTGTAGTTAATATATTATAGTTTGCCCATAACTCATTGATTTAAACTTTTAATTGAATGTTGATCCAACTTGATTGGTTGACTCGAACTTAAGTGCGATTTCTCCAAATAAAGGTATGGGATTTTTACTGCATGCTCCTAACAAATGGTATCCAATCCGATAATTGATTGGTTGCCTACTCTCAATGCGTATTGGTTTTGGGTCAATATTCCGAGAAGGAATCTTGTAAACAATGTCATTTGCACACGGCCTTTATGGCTCGATCTGGTGGAAGAGACCTACAGTGAAGGTGTGCATTGTGATATGGCGATGTAGCCCCATTGGCATACTTCATGATTCGGTCTGGAGAGAGAGAAAGAGCAGGGATGAAGGTTGTAGTTGTTGTTGTTGTAGTCGTCATAAAACAAACAATGTGGAGATTCAAGTAGAGACATGTTAACATAGAAGGATACCTAACTAAGAAGGAGTAGACCTAACATTAAGATCATATATGAGGGCGAGATTATTGAAATGCACTTGTGAGTAGTGTTAGAAAAGTTTCACATCAAAGAATGGGTGTGATATTGAGTCATCAATTTTATTGACTTAAGCTTTTGAGTGAATATGGATCCAATTTGTTATGCTGATAAACTCAAACTTAGGCTTTTCCTTAGTGATCTATCAAGTGAAGGTATGAGATTTCTACGTGCTCATGACATTGTATATCCTAACATGTAAAAGTGTGAACAAACAACAACAAAAACATTACATATTGCCCATGTTTGACATAATAGAACCTTAGAAATGGACAACCTATTCAAGTCTTCGCTAATAGACCCTTGATAAAGCAACACATTACACCACATAAAAGAAGAGGTCATGCATCACACATGAAAAGGTTTTCTAGAATCTAACCAGGGATTGATGCAAGATAACAGGACTACTGCAAACATACACAACCATATAGACATTTTACATAGTATACAAGGCATAATATCATAAAATGAGGCCAAGTTCAGCTCCTCTCTAGATCATCATGTTACTCACCACCATATGGATCTCTCGTAACGCCCGCGTGAGAGACCAAAACCCAAACGTGAGTCACAAACTCGCCCCCGATGGTGAGATACTTAGCATGAGCCGCCGCATCTTTCAAAGGAGCCACAGAGCATCATATCCGCCCAGAAGTCAGACAAGACCTAACCATGCTAAAAGAGAAAACAACAACCGATGTATGTAAATTATGCAATCAAATTGAAATGCACAAGCGATGACTTAGCATTGTCTATAGAAAGAAAACAATACAAAACATATCCCTATTGTAAAACTATAACACTTATTTAATTGAGTTTCAGAATTTTTTAAGGATTTTCAAATTTTATTCAAGACTAAGAGAAGTCTATTTAAAAAGAAAATTGTAAAATTGATTCACGACGAAAAATCTAATGGAATCAATTAAAGTGCTTTTTCTAAACATTTTTCCAATTTTTCATTTTATTTTTCATTTTTCCATTTTTTCCCGAATCTATAGATTTTTATTTCAAATTTCTCATTTTTTATTTATTATTTTTGTGATTTTATTATTTTAATATTTTAATGATATTTTAATTATTATTATTATTTTTTATTCTAAGAATGGACTTCGGACCGGGCCAAGGATCCCGGCTCAACTCGGCCGACCTGGACCCTAATGATCTGGGTTGGGTCTTGAAATTGGGCCCGACCTTAGGCCCGGTCCAACTTTACTAGAAACAACCTACGTTTGGATCCGGCCCACAATCTATTAAAAGCGTGACGTCAATATGATGGGCTTGAGCCTTTGCAACAGCTCGAACCCAATTCCCAAAAATCTGGCCTCTAATAAATCTGGCCCCATCTGAGCTCAATTGGCCCATTCATACCCTACCTGACTCATTTACTTTGGACACGATTTGACCATCCGATCCGACCCGACTAATCGGATCCGAACCAATTGACCTTTATTATAATCGAACCCCTTATTTTTATTTCCCGATTATTTTTACCTTTTTATTTTCTTTTTTAATTTCTTTTTTTAATTCCTAATTTCTCTTCTCCCTGCGACGTCTTCTTCTTCCCAAGCCTTCTTCGACCCTGCTTCTCCTTCACCGAAGCCAACTCCATCAGCAATAAGCTCATCACCGGAGCTCACTGCTGTCGATTCCTGAATAGCGGGGAAGAAGAAGAGGGTGTTTGAAGAGAATGCATACCTGATTCGCTCGATGAGATGGAGTCGCAGGAATCGGCTCCGACGAAGCTCGAAAACGTTGCAGGAAGTCCGCCGGTCTTCTCTTTTCCTGACGGTGAGCCGTTATAGCCTCGTCTTCCCCATTCGGCCGTGACAAAGACTGGCCGGCCCGCGGTGAGGAAATCATGATAGCCGACCCAAAAGAAGCAGCGAACTTCGAAGAATCTCTGAAGAAAGCCAAGAAAGACAAGGGTCGGGCCCCCCATTTCTTTTTACTTCAATGGGTGAAAAGGGCAAAAAACCGAGCCTAAAGAAGAAAGGAAAAGCCGGGTCTATCATGGGCTAAATCATGGACTAAAAGAAAGTTGGGCCCAGAAAGAAACAAAAAGTGTTTGGAAAAGGAGAATAGCCCAGAACTTGGCTAAAAAAATGGGCTAGGTAATATAGGCCCCCCGGTTTTAATTATTATATTTATTTACTTTTTTATTCATTTTTTCTACTCTTTTTTATTTAATAAAATTTCTCTACTCTTTTTATTCTTATGGCTCAATTTAAATATGCTCGTCTATTTTACATCTTTGCCTTCCTTTTCGTTTTTTTATACTATATTTTTTGTTGTTTTTACTATTTTTTATTTTTATTTGTTTTCTATTTAACAAAAAATAAGGTGTCAACAGTTGTTTCTTTTTAAAAGAGAGCTCAAAGAGATTTTTTTCAAGGACGATGTGACACCTAAATTTTTCTTATAAATAATGAAAATGCAAGTGTAAAGAGCATGGTTAGGGGATATCTATGAACATATTTTTGGGTTGAAAACTAAGGTGAGTAAGAATACTTACATGATATTTGCAAGAAAAACAAAGAAGACTCTAGGATAAAAAGCTCACCAAGTCAAAGGGCGCTCCGAGCTACAAAAGCTCATTGTGCAAAGAAGAAAACTCTTGAGTTACGAAAGCTCGCCACATCAAAAGGGCGTTCCAAGTTGTAAAAGCTTACTGTGCAAATAAAGTTCTGATGTTGCATTTGCACACCTAACAAAAATAGGTCACTCTGGGCTATTGAAAACTCGCAATGTGAAGAAAGAGACCCTAGGCTACAAAAGCTCGCCAATTCAACGTGGGTGCTCCAAGCTACAAAAGCTCATCGTGCAAATAAAATTCCAAGGCCACGCTTGCACACCTAATGAAAATAGGTCATTTTGGGCTATTAAAGCTTGCCGTGTAAAGAAAAAAATGGTTCAGAGCTACAAAAAGTTTGGTAAGGGCTAATAATACAACCTAGAGGTTGGGTCAATTGGTTGTTCTAGAAATTTTGACAATCTTTTGCACTAAATAGCTTACGCTAAGTATAGATCTAGTCAAAGTGATGTCTTAATACTCGTGAGCGTGTTGTGTGCTTGTGGAAGTAATAAGAGAGAAAGCAATAGCACATAATAATGTATAGTGGTTATGCTTTAACCCCAAGCCTACATTCAGATTAACAGCCACAAGTCGAGCTGGATTGCATTATTAATATGCTTAGAAAGTTACAATTGACATGTACTAATCCATTTAGATGATAGATCATACTATTAGCACTTAGTCATTGCTCTTACTCTTATACACTTGATTTGTAGCACAATTATTTAAACAGCAAGAATACAACACCCAGAGAAACAATTGAAAGAGAGCATTTTGCTTGAGACATAGTGTATGACAGATTTTCAGTCTTTTGTAATTGCATGTATCTCTTCTTTGGTTTCTAAGATCTTCCCTTTTATACCCATTTTCAATCTATATATTGGAGGTGGATTGAAGAAGCAAATAGTCATTGAAGTTACCGTTAATGTTGTTGTCCAAGGATAGAACTGTCCATACAATCATTTTCTTGAACATTCACAGACTACCTAAAAATAGCTTATGCTACTATCCATTCACTGCAGGTCATCACAAACCTGTTAGATAGCATTGCTTCTTGATTTTTGTTATTATTTGGATTCTGCTATTGCACATATCTACTTCCACAACAACTAATTTGCTAAACCAATGAACGTTATGAGATGAACGTTGTTGCCACAGTACCAGTTACCTAATATGCACAACCTCGAATACAAACATTGACATCAATTGATCTTTAGATTTGTCGGTGTTGTTTATTGGAAAAATCGTGTTAAGACATATCATGATCTTTTACCACTTGAAGCACACCATGGACATCACGTAGTCTTTAATACTTGTCATAAACATCTGCATATATCATAGTAAATATTATACTAAGGATAATTTGGAAATTATCAAAATCATTTGGAGATGTTTCTTCAACAATCTCCCTTTTTCTTATGATGACAAAATTATCCTATAGATGTGAAAGATAATTCTTGATAAAACTTGCAGTACAAGTAAATAGTCTATTTGTGTGCTAATCTTTTTCAAGGAATGTGCTCCATAAACAGATGATAAAATCTCCATAAGATATTCGTATAACCTATAGATTTAGTCTAGATGATCTTTTGTAGGATAAGAGTGAAAAACATACATGATCATAAGTCCTTAAGAGCAACAATGACATAGTAAACATATGAACACAAAGCTCGTGTGATACTTCCCCTATTTTGATACGTTATAGAAATGTTAGAAAATATAAACATCATTTTCACATCAGCATCTCTCCCCATTTTTGTCATCAGCAAAAAGACATAAGAAAATGATAAATTTAGTGATAACTAGGTCATGTCAGTACATTGGAGAGAATGATCTTTGTTGCGACTCGACCTCGCCACCTTGGTTGAACAAGAGGAAGGATGAGTTTAGATGTATTTTTCCAAGAGACAATCCATATGGTTCATACAAACAATGGTCTCGAACGAACCATCATATGCTAACACTGTAAAACGGACTATCGATCTTAAACTTGGGTCTTCTCAAGCCCATACCTCAAGTGAGAGGAGTTTGTTTTAAAGTTCTTTAAGCACCTTTAATATTGAACAAGGAGTCACCACTAGCCTTGTTTTCGGTTTTTGGGGGTCGGCTAGATTACTCAATCAAGGGTTGGGAGTGCTCCCTCGATTTCTATAGAACCGGAGATCGGAGGTTCGGGAACTTGGGTTATGGTAATTGCTTCTATTAATGCTCTTTTAGTAACTAATTGGTTTGATTGTTACCTAAAGTGATCATCCATTTGTTTTTACATTTTTTTGCAATTTTCAGCAAAAGCATCATTAGGTGACCACATGTAGATGGTTCTTTCGAGCAATTTAAAATGATATAAAAATTAAGCACATAATTAATGAAATTGTGCTGCAAGAAGTAAACACCCAAATGAAGTAAAAGACTAGCTACTCTATGTGCATGAAAGAAAAACCGGCAACTTGTCAAGCGTTTAGCACAGTCTTGAATTGAAAACCCGAAAAAGTGGTCGGGGGAAATGATAGAACAAAATGGACCGGATAGGACATCGGTCATGCCATCTTCATCATATGGGTATTTCAGCCACTTCGTCCTCGAGACATCTTGATGAGGTCATGCTATTATTCAAACTATTTAAAATACAATCCATGACATACAAATGCACATTTCATACCAAAGCAATCACAAACAAGTCACAAATTTGGAAATAGGCCTCAAGATCGGCCTTTGGATGTGCACACATATCTAGCCGTCCTAAGGCCACTAAAATTGATTTAGTTGTGATCAATGATTATTGGCCATCCTTTGGATTCACAAACGATAGTCAATTTCCATTAATCCCTAAATTGAGGGTCTAGTTTTCCCTTTGGTATTCCCTATGTACATGCATCTGTCCTATGCATACATTTAGCAAGCGCATACACAAGAAGTTAAGCATGCATTCAGACCAAATGGTCTTATTTCCCAAGCAACCGAGCAATGAGAGTGAGCTCAAGTCGGATTACTTATTCATTAATTCCAGAATTTGAGTCATTTAGTTTTAAAATCAATTGACCAAGAATGAACTCCGATTGATGCAATTCATATGCCTTTAGAAAGGTGAAAGTGTGTGGATTAAATCTCAAGAACACCATTAAGCCGAATTCTTATCCGTTTGACCGAAAATTGCGAATCACCATGAAAGGTCCGTGACCCAACCCGGTTCGAGTCTGGGTTTTGGAAATTTTGGAAAAAATAGTAAAGAACTCCGAAATTATGCAAAATTTTTGAACAGCTAGAGAAGGAAACAACACCAAACTTTTAATTTTGAGTTTCTAAAAATTCGTAACAGATTTTTCAGAAAATTCCGTCTATGGACAACTGTCAAAACCGAATCGGTTTTAGAGACAACTCAGACCTTATCCGAATTATTTGCAATTAAGTCCTGCAAAACTTGCAATTAAATCTTGAAATTTTGTGTATTTATAAATGCCTAATCGATAGAAGGTAATAGGAGGCATCTAACTCTTTTCGCCGAGTAGGTACTGACACTTGTACCAATCCATGTAAATCTCTAATGTCCTTTATGGTTCTTTGTTGATTTATCTGTTATGGTCCAATTAACTAGATAGGCAACGACTTCTTTAGTTGGTTTACATCATGCTGTGAAATAAATGCTGAAACTAACAAATCGTGCAAATCAAGAACACCAACATAATTCCTGCTAGAAGAAAGTGTTGGCTAAAAAGTGCACAATTAAGTCTAATACCCATGAATCTTTGGTTCCTAAAAATAAAATGAGCTCTCACATCAAACTCGGTCCTTAATCCGCTCAAAATAGATTAGTGACAGATCCTAAAGTAAAGCCAAATTATATGATTAATTAATCAATAAATCAAGTTGCAATCCATATAGTTGGGAGAACCCATGCTAGGCATAGGCACCGCATCATGAGAGAAATCATTTGCGCCTATTTAGCAATCTAGCAAACTCCAACTTGGAAGGATCGTGACCATGAGCACAGTGTGGTTCGAAGGAAAGTGGAATCAAACCGAACTTGTAGCAAGATGGTATGGTATTGGAGGTGCGGAGGACTTTGCCCCCTAGAGGATCCCTGTGTTATCTTTAGCTTCTAGTAATTAGCGGCAGGGCTCCACGGGTTGCCATTTACCGAAATAACGAGGTCTCTTCGAAATACACTTAAAAATAATATAGATATTATCTTCAACGAAACATATTGCTTCTCACAATTGTAAAAAAAAAGAATTGGACAAACGATTATAAAAAAGAACTGGAAATGGCCAGTCCGAATCTTTGGCCAATAAGACTCTCCTCGACAGTGCTTGCTTTAGACAAGCTTGAACAGAAGAAGAGGACACATAGTGTGAGATTCTGGGATGAGGATGCGTGATTTATGCAATTTTACTCGGAATGCACCTCGGATTAATGCTCTATCGACCTTCATAGCCTTGCCTTAGTGTCTTTGGCACAATGAGGCGATGTCGAAAACAAAATGGAGCCTTCAGGCATAGAGCGTTCCTGGCTGACCATTTCGACCCTGCCGTCGCCTACTCTTGGCCTCATTCAAAGCGCTCCGATATGCTTCGTGACATATCCAATACGGTTGTCTACTTTGCTAGTGATTCTGGAAAATGAATGTTGAGATGCACATGAATTGTTTAAAAAAAAATTCCATATTAGAGAATTGGTATGATGTTAGATAGTTAATATAATATGGTTGGCTTATAACTCTTTGGCTTAAACTTTTGATTGAATGTGAGTCTAACTAAATTGGTTGAAGGCTTGACATTGAGCTTTTTGTTGGCAACTTCCCAAGTAAAGGTATGGGATGTTAGTCGCGAAAAACGCAATCCTATGATCTTCATAGTTAGAACAAAAACATATATAATTGAGTAGAAAGATTAACGTACCTATTTTGGAATCCATTGTTCTTGATGTGGAAAAGTAATGATCCAAGCGGAAGTTATTTTCCTCTTTTGTCCTCTGTATCATTAGCTCAATAAGATCGCCCCCTTACCCTTTAGCACTAGGTAAATGCTCATTTGTGAAGATGATTGTAAGAGTTAAAGTTAGAGGAGAGACTTGAGTACTATATATAGAGTTTTCAGCCAAGCCCTCTCATTATGAGCTGGGCTCAACTCAGCTCACACTAACAGGCCCCATATTAGACTAATTAAGAAACATTTTATCTCATCTTAGATCAATCCCATAAAATAGTAAATTACAATATCAATTAATGTAGTTCACATTAGAAAAATTCTTACATGGGATTTTTACTGCATGCTCCTGACAAATGGTATCAAATCCAATGATTGATTGGTCGCCAGCCACTCCCAATGCGTATTGGTGTTGGGTGAGTATTTTTAAGAAAGAATCTCGTAACCAATGCGATTTCCATACAACCTTCATGGTTTGATCCGGTGAAAGAGACATATGGGGAAGGTGGGCGTTAGATGTAGCAATTGCAACCCTTACAAGACAACAATGTGGAGATTCAAGTGGAGACATGTTAACGTGGAAGGATACCTAATTAAAGGAAAGTAGACCTAACACTAAAATCATATGTGATGGCGAGATTATTGAAATACGTATTTGAGTGAATGTGGATTCAGTTAAATATATTGATGGACTTATACTTAGGCTCTCCCATGGCGATCTACCTGAGTGAAGGTATGAGATTTCTGCCGTATGCTCATAAAATCATATACTCTAACATGTAAAAGTGTAAACAGACAACAAAAAAACATTACATATTGCCCATGTTCAACATAATACAGTCTTAGAAATGCACAACCAATTCGAGTCTTCAATAATAGACCCTTGATAAAGCAACACATTACATCACATAAAAGAAGAGGTCATGCATCATACATGAGAAAGTTTTCTAGAGTCTGACCAGGGATTGATGCA
This sequence comes from Eucalyptus cloeziana, assembly GCA_014182715.1. Taxonomy (NCBI): domain Eukaryota; kingdom Viridiplantae; phylum Streptophyta; class Magnoliopsida; order Myrtales; family Myrtaceae; genus Eucalyptus; species Eucalyptus cloeziana. The sequence goes on along the minus strand of CM024637.1, from coordinate 7,253,513 downwards.
AGAAAAAGGGACTACTGCAAACATACACAAGCATACACAGCCATATAGACATTTTACATAGTTGATTAGGCATAATATCATAAAATGAGGCCAAGTTCAGCTCCTCTCTGGATCATGATGTTAATCACCACCATGTGGATCTCTCATAATGCTCGCATAAGAGACTTAAACCCAAATGTGAGTCACAAACTCGCCCTTGGTGGTGAGATACTTAGCGTGAGCCGCCGTACATTCAAAGGAGCCACATACAACATCATATCTGCCCAGAAGTCAGCTAAGACCTTCCAAATTCGCCCCTCACCCGCTACTCCATTCGCAAGCTGCATTCCTAGCTGCTTGCCTCAAGCTACAATCGTTTCCTGGCATTGTTCGTCGTCAATGCTCTTTAGATTTTCAATCCTCTCTTTCATTGAAATCGAGGAACCTCTCAATTTTTCTTTGGCTTCGCTAACAGGACGACTAAATATATATTCGGTCCTACAAGGGTGACCGGGAAGCAACTTCAGGGCGAAAACGACCAAATAAGCAAGATATTGTGATAGCTTAGTCACTATGTCAAAGCTATCTCCTTGTTCTGTGGAAAGTTGAGCGCAAGGCACTTCATGCTCACAGAAAGTGGTTATGTGCCAGACCATTATAACATGAGTAGTTGTCTCAAGATTACACGCCCATGAGAATTCATCAGACAAGTCGTTGAGCCTCAAAGATGCTTGCCCCTTCTCCAAATACTTCCCTAGAGACTGAGCGATCGCCCTTTTCACTTCCTTAGACAAATTGGTGGGAGCAAGTTGTTTCTCAATCTTCCTTTTCTGGTCGAGATACGCAGCAGTGAGTCTATTATATATCCACTTCGGTGGAGAATAGCTACATGATTTGAGGAGCGAGTAAGTCTATTATATATCCACTTCGGTGGAGAATAGCTACATGATTTGAGGAGCGAGTATTGACGGAGTTGTCTTCCCTAAGGCTTCACTAACCAAATTCGTCACATAATTCCAATCAACATCCCGACACATCTGTACCTTTGCCACCGCTTGTTGCGCACATACTTGCATATGTATTTCACCTTTGCCCATTCAGAGAAAATCATGATGGAAAACTGTGTAAGCTCAACAACGAGGATTGACGTTATTAAGACGAGGCTTACAACAGTAGTACGCATGTCCCCCTGACAAGCGAATACAAGAGAATAAATAGTGGAACTACAACCAAAATGGGGAGTAGAAGCAATCTATGCAGTGAACGACGCATATGGAGTTTCACTGGGTATTTGGTGAAGAACAAATCAAAAAGAAATGCAAGTTCTACTTCGATGACTCGGAAAACTCGCTCATAACCCTTCTCTTTAGAAAGCATATGTTGAATCAAGCGCCGTAACTTGTTGCGAGCTTCTTGGGGCAACGAATGGCCAGTGAATCTTAAGTGAATAAGCTTGAAAAGCGAAAAAGATAGGCAAAGATCCTTGAGATGGCCAGTCGGGTCTCCTCTGTTTCGACTTAAAAGTCTACCTTCGCAATGCCAAACCTTCTCAACGGTGATAACTTCATCCGTCACCTCCAACCGTTGTCAATAGTGAGGTGCGTCCCCATCACGCCACGGAACTGCCTTTTGCCTCCATCTCGCTATTGAGCATAATGAGTGCACTTTTGCCTCTTCTGTCCCGCTCACCGAGTACCTGTACCCGTGCATTGAAGCATGATTTTCGTCACTTGAATCTCTCCATTGGTGCTCAGTGCTCATGTAGTCTGCTATGTACCTGTCATTCTTCTGCATCATAGAATTGCTTGCCAATTTCAAAGCTTGTGCTCTTCCGTCGAATTTCATGAATAGAATGATGAAAAGAATGCACATTATTGGCCCATACAGGAGCACTCCGAATAGGATCACATCTTCTAGGAACAAATATGAAACGATTATCCAACTTGTCATGACGCATCTAGCAGTAGAGTCGACTTTAAATGACCTCCACCGTTCAATGTCCTCCATGCTGTGAGCAGTGTAGGAATCCACATTTCCGAGAAACACCACCAGTTAAGTTGCCCAGATAGGCAAACGCAGACTACAGAATTGAGCTTTTTGGATAAGGCTAAGTGTGTACGCAATGGCAGCGGGCGTAAGGGTATAGGCCACAAATGCGACCATCGTGAATCTGTGGTTGCTGCAGCGTCACCTGAATGACCTAGAGACCCCAAGAAAGACTAAGATTGCAGCAGTGATGGCCAGAAGTGCATCAATTTTTGCCATTTGGATCTCCCTATCTTCGGCAGTCATCCGACTGCAGCACTCCTTACGCTTTTTCATGAAGTTGTGAACGAGACTTTCCATCTCTGTTTTTGGTTTCTTTTCTATTTTATGACCTTTTGCTAACAACATGGATGGGTTGATGAAGAAGAGGAAGGATCTTTATGCTTCTTTTATCGTGAAGAGGGGACGAATGTGCGGCGAAACCATAAAGGTTATGCTCTAAGGTCCCTTTCAACTGATGTAGCTTTGGCCGAGCGACAAGAAAGTAAGTTACTTTAACTAAGCAATCACAATCATTAATTAATTTTATTGTAATTATAGAATACTAGGTATACAATTTGTTTTTCTCCCAAGTGGCCACCCTTCCATTTAGGAAGAGGGAGATAGGGAGTTTAATGCCCCACCGTCTTGAGGAGACTTAGGTGAGAGCGTGTGAGCGAGGGAGTAGAGTTTCGCAACCCACGCATAGTACATAACACACACAGTGGCCTGTAAGATAAATATAGGATAGGACTAAGAAAAAAAAAAGATCCCTAATTTTGCTTATGCACATTCACGAAAATTGGGACTGATTGTTGTGATCATTCTTGAAATACCAAGAAAGAATGGGCCATATTTTCCTTGTCCTCAAATCAAACCACTGACTGGTAGGTTATATAAACATAAACATCACCCACAAACAAATTTAACTAGAAAAAGTGTAAGAGAGGCCCACATTTATAACTCATCAATCAGAGGTCTAATGATGGAGGAAAATATGACCCAAAATAATTTATTTACGAAATGAATACTTTCAAAAACATTTCGTTTATTCGATTGCACTTACAAATGAAGCTATCAACGTAAAAGAAGACGATAAAAGAACATTACTCTCTAAACTTTTGCAAAAGTGAAACCTTATTTTCTTTTCTGTCGGATAATTTTATTGAGAAAATGATGTTAGAAGTGTTATAATTTTTATATGACGCTTACTTTAATATTAAAAATTTTCGCTGGATCATTTTGATGCAACTTTTATAAAAGAAAAAAACTATTACTTAAGTGTCATCTATAATTTGAAACGTTGAAAATCCGATATGACAATATTTTATCATTTTTTCTGATTGATGTGGCTCACTGATGCTCCAAGTCAACATTAATAACCCAAAACAATGGTGTTCAATATGTTTGCCTCTAATTTATAAAAAAAATCAAGCCATTTCCCCTTTTCTTCCAACCCTAATTCAGACCTAGCAATTTGGGGCAAAATTAAAAGCTGAATCTTGCAATGACAAGTAGGAGTAGGACAAGCGACTCAAGTTCATTTCAACAAGATGCAAAATTTTCAGGTCGAGCAATAGAGGTGAATGAGTGTTGACACCTAATTTTGGAAAAATAAAATTGCATTTTGAACAAATAAAAAGAAAAAAATGAAAATGGGGGAAATTGATTTGATTGAATTATGCAAGGAAATATGGAATTCTGATGGATGTCCGGATTTTGTTAAATGCAGCAACAATTTTGAAATCAAGTGAAAAATGGGCAAGAATTGAGCTGATTGCCAAATACATATTTGATTTTATGTGACAAGAAATGGCAACTCGGGAAATGCCATGTAAAGAGACCGTTTCGAATCACTATAAAAGAGAGGCTCATTTTTCATGACAGGAGAGGCGATTTTCGAAAAAATTTAGAGCAAAAGTGAGGAAGGTTTTCTCCTTTGTTTCTTTTGAGTTCAATTTTCTTTAAGGGAGTCGACGATCTCGAGAATTCTCCGATTGGTCTATTGGATGGTGCATGTGACATCCCAAATTTTCAATTATGTTTTCTTCTGATTGAATCGGGCGTTTCATTGACGTGTTTATAGGGCTATTCTCAGAACTGATCATTCTTGAGATAACTAGACTATCTTGGGAAATTATTAGGAATTTTAAGGCAATAGACTTGAGAATTCGACCAGGAATCGGCTTCTCGACCGTGTCCATCTTTAGAGGTCATTACGGCATAGTTAAAAATCGATTTGAAATCAGAGATAGACTGGATCGACTGAGATGTGTGACTAATCGTGGGTGACACCACTAAATTAGAAAATTCTCGTCGACCGGCTCTAGACTGATTTTCTTATTGTTTTGGTACCCTGTGTCCCTATTCGGATCCTCGGGATTCTCACGACAACCGAGAGTCGTCAATGAGTCGAGTGGGTTCATAGTGGCTCGAAGAAAATCGACCACGCGTCAATTGCACTTAAAAATATTGGAAAGTTACCCGGTAGCCTAGGTTACGCTAAAAACGCGTCAAATAGAAATTAACCGCCAATTCGAGTCCGATTTCAGAAAGTGAATATTCTGTCATGTCACAATAAATTCTAGGAGCATCGACTTAGTCTCAGAAGATTTTTCTGACACCCGACACGTTTTGGGAAAAAGTCGCCGTCGAGTCGTTTCTGTGCAGAAAAAGCCAGTGATTATTTTTTATAGCAAAATTGGGAAGCAAGATGGATATATGGGTGAGGAAAAATATTGAGATGGTCGATGGATGACCGATTGATTTTATGGAGGCCAATTGAGATAGAATTGAAGTGGATCAAGCCACCAATTGAAGACAATTCTTGCAAAATTCGTAACTCTCCCTTCCCCTAGCCAAATGGACCAAAAGTGAAGTCATGAGAGGTGTTGGTGTGGATCAATGGAGGCCAAGGGATCTTACTTGGCTTAGGATGAATCTTGGAGAGCAAGATTGGAAAATATCAAGCCAAGGCCCCACCTCAACTCTATCTCATCTCTCTCATCTCTCTCATCTCTCTTATCTCTTCCCTCAACTCTATCCTCTCCATCTCTCTCTCCTCTCTACCATCCAAGACCCTCTCCTCTTCATTTTCGAAGCCCTCAAGCCAACAAGAAGACCAGCGAAGGAGCTGCAGCCGTCGCACGCTCCACCCGCGCCACCGCCGGTTTCTCGCTCTAGCCGACCTTTCGTCAAAGATTCGAGTCAAAAATGGTCTTCCCGGATGAACCAGCAAACGAGTCACATATCTTCGTGAAGAGGACATCCATACCGTTCCAACAAGCCCAAAATCACCCCAAACGGAGCCGCCGTTCGTTCCGTACGGCCGCTGGAGTCCGCCGCTCGCCGGACCGTCTGGAACCGCCTGGTTCCGCCTGTTTCGCGGTTTTTAGCCATTTTCTCCCCATTTCTACTCTACCTCCACCCATACCAACCTCCAATAAGATTTCCTTAACCCCCGGGAGCCACTGGTTGCCAACCACCCGCTCGCCGGAGCTCCGAGCGGCCCGTTTTCGCCGTTGAAGTTGCTAGTTTCTTCTCTGCCCGGTTCGGCCCTGAACGAAGCGAAGACAGCAAGGTTTTGGAGACTTCGTGGCCCGTTTTCAAGCCCTTCCCACCCTCCGTTGGTGTCGCCGCTTCGGGGTTTATCGACCGCCTTGGCGTCGTGGTCGTAGTGAACTCACCGACGCGCAAAACCGGTGAGTTTATCCTCTAAACCTTGCTTAGTAAGTTAATCATGCTAAAGGGGTGTCTAATTAGGTTTAGGTGGTTAGATTAGATTATTTTAATGTAAATTAGATTAGTTGTATGATTAGTTTAATGGGTGTTTAATTAGAGCTAATTGTATGATTAAATTAGTGTAATCATGTTTAAGCCCTAATTAATTATTTTTAATTAATTAATTATTTCGAATTTTATAAATATTATTTTATTATAATATATTATTTAATTATTTAATTTTCGGAATTAAATTTAATTATTTAATAATTTCGAAAATTTTGCCGGGATGGCCGGTCGTTAGAATTTCGCATTGATCGCAGTAGTGCGGTTAGTTTGTATCAATTGTATGCATAATTGCGAAATTGAGTGAAAATGATGATTGTGGTTAATAATTCCAAAAGTGTGGAATTGAGTGAAATTGGAGAAGTTTTGGTATTTAACTTGAAAATACCCGGTGTAGGCTTTTGGCACCGTAATTGGTTTGTAGGACCAGTTTGAATCGTTGGATGTTATTGGATTGTATATCCAGTTCTATGGTTTAAATATATGTACAGTTTTGGTGAGCAATTGGTTTATATATGGGTCAGTTTGTGTGAGCACTGTATGTCAGCTTGTGAGAGCAATGATCGTTTATCAGCTTGTGAGAGCAACGATCTATATATCAGCTTGTGCTAGCTACCATCTATATCAGCTTGTGAGAGCATTGCATCCATTTCAGCTTATGTGAGCCATGATTGTATTAATGGATGAATAGATGGTATGAATGGATAGACGTATGAATTGTACTGACGTGTAGGAATGGACTAAGATGAGGTAAGTCCTCAATCCTCTTTGTGTGACTAGAGCGCCTTGGGGCTTATTTTCTTCCTAATTGAGTTTTAGAGGGTAGGACTTGCTGAGACATTGTCTCACCCCGTTGTGGGATAACAATTTAGGTCCCTAGATGGCGGATCCTTTGGAGCTTTTTGGTAGACCAGTGAGGGTCGCTGAGAGGATTTTTGACTTCGCCGATCTTGACTGAAGAGCTGGCGAATGGACCTATCTGGTTGATCTTAGGATAGCTTAGTTTTTGAGGACTGATCTTTTATAGATCTTTTTGTTAATAGCTTAGTCTTGTAACTGAACTGGTTTGACATGTATAAAGGTGTGTGGTTTGAATTTGAAAATGTGATCCTGCTTTTCTATCCCAATTGAGTTTTGTCTGGGGATTATTTATCCACTTCCGCATGTGCAATTAAATGAATGAGTTGGCGACGTGTCCTGGGAAGTCGCATTTCTATCGACCGCAATGGGATGTGCGCGTGCTCGAGGTTCGGGGCATGACAGTGCAGTCCTCTTGATGACATCCCACATTCATCATGCGTCATGGATATTGACAACAAGCATAAAGCTAAGTCGAGCTTCCTTCTTTAAGTTTGATTGTGTGCGATTCCAATTTGCTATTCGAACTAAGGTGATTTTATTTTTGTTTCTTGCCTAGATTAAACTCCTACATCTCCGACGATAATTCCAGCAGCGAGACATCGAAGTGGCCAATGTACCTAAGCGCTAATTGCCATCCAGTGATTTCACTATGATAAAACCGGGTTGTTTCTCTCCCTATTAAAGTTGTTCACTCCATATTTTCGATATTTACTTTGTTTTGTTATGATGTTGTGGTCACAGGCAATTCAATGCCGAACAAAAGACCACACAATTCCATATTCCACCATAATTGACAAGAGCAAGATGACAAGAGAAGGGGGGCGTCCACTCAAAAAGTTCTCTGGGGAGACTAGCAAATGATCAAATCAAGAACTAGCCATATGCCCACCAACGCTGCTGCAATTCCCCTTCTTTAGTTTTATTTGTATTTCTTTCTTTTGCTTATTTTATGTTATTTTATTGTGTTTTAAAATTTGTTATTATTGTTTAAGTTAGAATATGGTATGTCAATATTCATTTCATGAATATCGTATTTGTTCAAAATTATTATAATTATTAATTTGATCCGTAAAACGTCGGATCATTTTTTTTAATTATATTATTTTTTGGGCTTTTGGTAGAATTTCAATTGTTAAATCATGATAATTATTTAATTTGGTCCGTAAGACTTCGGATCAGATTTGTAATTATTTTGATTTCCTTGTTGTGATAATTAGGGTTAGAATAACCGTTAATTTGACCTCGTGAGACAACAGGTTATTTTTTCGATTATTTTAATTCTTCCTTGCTTTATTTTGTTGATAGTTTAGATTTAATATTTATTTAATAATTAATTATTTTAAAAATCAAAATTATGCATGAGCATATAGGTTTAGTAAATCGACATGTAGGATTAGGTTTATGAAATTTTCGTCATTTAGTGATTGTTGCTAAGTTCATTGCTCGTCATTAGAACTAGGTCATTTGATTAAATTGCATATTTAATTGTTGCATTTCTTTAATTTCAAATTTCATGGAAAATACAAAAATTTAGAATAAATTCATTTCATGCTTTAGGATGGGTTGCATGCTTATTCATGTTATATAGTTTAGGTCATATTGCCACGTCATATCATTTCATGTTAAATTAGTAGCATGCATTGCACGACTTTCATTAAATAAAGTGAAAACAAAAATTGAGTGATTGCTTATTTGTGACATCCCGAAATTTTCGACCCGTCCCGAATAGATGAATTGGGCATCTCGTCGACGCGCCAATGGTTCTTTTTCTCTGAGCTGATCACTCACGAGTTAACCAATCTATTGTGTGAAGCCGTTAAGGGATATAACTGCGGTAAAATCCCTAAAAGCTACTCAATAGGTCGGATCGGACTAAATCGCGTTCGGTCGATTTTTAACCACGAAATTGAATTCGGTTTCGGAAATTGGATATTCGAGCATGTCACGGTTCATTTATAAGACGTTGTCTTGTCTTTCGGAGAAATTCCATCGAATTCGAGATTTTTACGGAAAATCGTTACGGACGTTTTGGAAAACGAACAGAAATTCAGATTGGCCAAATTGAAAGGATTTTTTTTGGACTTGCAACTAAGCCACTTGGCGAAAGGGACTTGTAGAAATTATGTGGACTTTTCTACATCAAAATATGGATATCAAATTTGGGAATTTGTTGAAGAAATTGAAGTCCAAACTTGTGAAATTCGGAGCTTTGTAGGGGGGGGCTGGATTTTGGCTTTAATTTGGGCAATTTGTGGTATTAATTTCCAAGAAAGTATTAAGAAACCAAGAGATAAGGTTGATTACTATTTGGGGGACAAGCATTTAATTTATTGGATAAGTTTATTGACTTTTTGCCCTTTCTTCTTTAACTTGCCGTGTACGCCTCTGCCGGTCTTGATCTTCTTCAAGCTTCGGTCTTCTACTTTCACTTTGCTTTCATTCTTCCTTTTTCATTTTGAAGACTGCAGCATCACCGAAGCGGCGTCCACCTCCACTCACCAATTTGCTTCTTCTTCCCTTCACCCATGGACACTTGTCCGTGAGCCAGCCCCACCAGTCAACCTTCTTGTCCAGCAACCCCACCGTTGACCCCTGCTCTCCACTGAATCCCAATCCACCGAAATTTCGATCCATCTTGCATCTCTTCAGACGATTTGCTGACCCAGCAGACCCACCGAGCGAAGCTCCTCTGTGTTGACCGCCCATCTCTGCCACGTTCCAGTCAAACGAAGCAGCGTTGAAGACATCGAAGTTGACCCGTCTCGCTGCTCCGTCTCCGCGTGGCTTCATCACTCCATTTTGCCGCGCGAGGTCTTCCACCGAAACAAATCCGTGGCCGCGTCTCCTCCAGCTCGAGCTCAGCAGCCAACGGCAGCAGCTGCTTCGCCCGTTTCTCTTCTTGCGCCATCGCCCGAAGCTGCTTCTGTCCCCCTTTGCTCTCGTGGAATCGAGCAAAGCGCAGCCCACCATCCGCAAGCGGCCCAGCAAATTCCAGCATTTTGGGCCATGTATTCAGCCCATCTCAGTGCAGTAAAGCCAACAAAACAGGCCCAAACCGCGGCTCAACTCAAGCGCAGACCGGTCCGCAATTTCGAAGCCCAAGCTCAGTGCATTTCAGCCCATTTTCAGTTGTTGTCCAGCTTACTTGAAGCCCAGCAATTTCAAATTCAGCAGGCCGAAGCCCATCAACCAAGCCTAGAGATTTCTGCAGGCTTGCTTAGTGTCTTGGCCCGGCCCGAGGGTCAATCGACGTCGCCGAAATTTTGGAATTCGGCCGCCGTCGCGGTGGTTCGGTCTCCGCTTTTGCCAAGTGAGTTTTTCTCATTAATCTTTCTTAGTTTGTTAATTATCTTGGGGTTGGTTAGATTTAATTAAATGCAATTAGGTTGTTAGATTAATTTAGATAAATTAAATTAGAGACATAATGTTGCATGCTAGGTGGTTAGCAATAGCCATTAGGGAGTAGAAATGCTCTATTATTGATTGAATGTCTCTCGGGATTTTTCTCGACCCGTTTCGAGCCCAATAAGGCAATACGGCCTAAATTGGATTTTTAGTATTTATTTATTTAATTTTCGAAATTAATTATTTAATTATTTATTAATTTCGAAAATTTTGCACGGATGGCCGGTCGTTAGAATTTCGTGCTGATCGCAGCAGTGTGGTCAGTTTGTGCCAATTGCATGTTTAAATTGAGAAATTGAGTGATTGATGATGTTGGTTAATAATTCCAAAAGTGTGGAATTGAGTGATATTGATGAAGTTGTGGTATTTAACTTGAAAATACCCGGTGTTAGCTTTTAGCACCGTAATTGCTTTGTTGAATCGTTGGTTGTTATTGGATTGAATATCCAGTTCTATGGTTTATTATTGAATTAATCAGCTCTGGTGAGCAATTGTTCATATATTTATCAACTTGTGAGAGCAGTATACTGTATCAGCCTATGTGCTTCGATACGTCAGCTTGTGAGAGCAGTATACTGTATCAGCCTATGTGCTTCGATACGTCAGCTTGTGAGAGCAGTATACCTTATCAGCTTGTGTAAGCTAAGATCGTTTTATCAGCTTGTGCGAGCACGATCTATATATCAGCTTGTGCGAGCTATCATCTATATATCAGCTTGTGAGAGCAATGATCGTTTTATCAGCTTGTGCGAGCACGATCTATATATCAGCTTGTGTGAGCTACCATCAATATCAGCTTGTGAGAGCATTGCATCCATTTCAGCTTGTGTGAGCCGTGATTGTATTGATGGATGAATAGATGGTATGGTTTAATAGATGGTATGAATTGATAGATGTGTGGATCGTATGATATCAATTGAATTGATTGAATTGATAGACCGATGGGTGTGTCGGTAGTTCCAGCTTGTGTGAGCATTGTTGAATATGAATTGTACTGACGTGCAGGAAAGGACTGAGGCGAGGTAAGTCCTCTATCCTATTTGTGTGGCTAGAGCGCCATGAGGCTTATTTTCTTCCTAATCGAGTGTTAGGGGGTAGGACTCGCTGAGACATTGTCTCATCCCAGTTTGGGGAAAAAATTTCAGGTCCCTAGATGGCGGTCGTGGAGGACTCGAAGCCATGGACATTTGTGGAGGTAGAGATCGAAGAATCGGCGAACGTGTCGACTAGTGGTCATAGGACAGTTCCTTTTTTGTTGAGCCTGTCTATTTTGTAGACAATCCAGTGTTGTATATAAACCTATGTGTTTATAAGAAGGCTTGTTTGGTTGTGATTGATTGCCTGCTTTTCTATCCCAAGTTAAATGTTGTCAGGGGATTTGTTTCGCTTCCGCATGTGCAATAAAAAATGAATGGGTCGGCGACGTGTCTTGGGAAGTCGCATAATTTCTATCGACCAGAGTGGGATGTTCGCGTGCTCGAGGTTCGGGGCGTGACATTATTAATTAGAAATCATATCTAAGATTATTGATATGAATTCTGACCTAACAACGTAGTTGCTTTCGTTACTTTGAGGTAAGTCCTGCATTATTTTATTCGCTTTCTCGGGTGTTAAATTGGTGGTTTGTGCACTCGCATGATTGCCTCACACGTTAGGAAAATGAATTAAAATCAAATCAAGCTGCCTGCAAAACATTTTTGAAAATTAAAAAGAAATGGTACCGAAAGGGCATTAGAATAGTCTAGTGTAACCAAGTCCCCGTACCCTTAGTCTCTGGTTCGTAGGAGTAAAATAATTCTCCCGTTATTTTGCTTAGGTGTCTAATCAACCTACCAAAAACAGATTAGTGGCGACTCCTAGATAATAATCTTTTACATGTTTTAAAAATTAGACTTAAGTCGCGATTTGGTATGGGCTTGGGAGAGCCCGAGCTAAGTTAAAGACTTAGTAGTCCATTAACCTAGTTTTAGGTGGTGAACCCAAAAAATTAGGTCGTGACAATGAGCAAGATTTAGGCAATTTTTTTCATGTTGTGCAAGGTTATCACCTCTTTCTTCTCATCTTTCTCGCTTCACTTTCGATAAAGAGACTCCCCACGCCATACCCACATCCAAATTAGGGTGTCAAGCTCGAATCTTCTGTTTCTGAGCTTCGTATGAAGTGATAGTCCATCAATGGCAATCTGTTGGTCCTAAGCCTTATGCTCTTGTTGCTTTTGGGGGGAGAAGAACAGTGTAAATACCATAACTTTTGTAGAGCGTTGCCATAACTCTTTTTTTTCACTCAATTGAGTATTATGTCGGCATAAAATTGATCATTTGAGTGCTATTTTGATGCAAGCCAAGGGTAGGCTTTCTCAAACAGTAGGATCGAGAGAGTGACTCGCACACGGGAAATAGGACGAACAGAAATTTCAGCATTGCGCAAGCTCAGGAAAACAGTTGTATCTTTGTCGATACAGATCGAATTGACCTGATTCTAAAGCCAAATGAACAAAGACTTCTGGATCTACAATTTCTCTGTTTTGGGTTTTCTGAAATAAGTACTGTAGGATGGTCGAATTTGGGTTGGAAGTGGGTAAAAATAACGAACAGAACAGGAAAATAGAGAAACTTTGTTGGTTGCTCTTCTAGGCCTCCAAGGAAGTTGAGAGGGCACCGATTCTTCTAGATCGATGACTGCAACTCTTCAAGGATGTAGGTTTCGAAAAGCTTCGGCTCTTCAAGGATGGAGCGAAAACTCTTCTAGGTTTTCAAGGGTATGAACTCTGCAAGGTTCACGATACTTGCTTGAAAGCAAAGTTTTCATTCATCAAAAGTCGTCTGTCTTGTACGAGGAATTGGATGGCTTATATCGTCAAAGAAATAAAGACAGGGCATTGAAACTAGGAAAATAGTAAAGAGCATAGAAACTAGAAACTAGTAAAAGCGTCTTCATGGCTCCCAAGGTGTCTTTCAAGCTTCCGGCATGGACTCAAGATATCGATACAGCTTCTCGGTTTCGTCGAGCTTGAATGTGGGCTGATCTTCTTGGTCGAGAGAGCTGGTTTTCAATGCGGGCTCCATCATACTTCCGACAAATCATGCTATGTGAATTTTTTATTAATTTCCCATCCTATGTGGATATTTTAATGTTTTCAATTTTTTATTTATTTTTAAAATTTGATTTTTTTCTTTTTCATTTTTTTTAGGGCCGGTGAGGGTCACCGATGACCTTGCCCTCGGCAGCAAGGCCCCGGACAAGGCCATTGCATCCTCGCTGGCCATGAGTGAGGCCACAAAGGCCCTCACCAAATCTAGGCGAGGCGGCCTCGCCCAATTTGGGCGACCCTTGCTAGCCCTAAAAAAAGGGCAATATAAATAGTTTTAAAAAAAATTAAAAAAGTGTTTAAGTCAGCGTCAATAAATTCACGTCGGTGTATGTCAACTGACGTCCACATTGGATTTTCTGGCGAGGCAAATCGCGATGGTACTTAGGTGATCAATTTTTCAAATTTATAGCACTCAAGTAAGCGAAAATTAAGTTATGGCACTCAAGTGAGCACCGTACAAAAATTATGGCACTTACGCTATTCTTACCCTGCTTTTGGGTTCTACTCCTTCGGCTCCAATGTCTTCGCCTGAGAGTGAGTTCTCAGTTTGGCGCTTGTTTGCAGAGAGAGAGAGAGAATTCCTGAGTTCCTTCACTGTGCTGCATTATTTTTATTCTTAGCATACGTGGACTCTTGTATAAGAAAAAGCCACATGGTTAATAATTAAAAAAACTTCGTAATATTTTCTTGTTGCCAGATGCACTTAAATGATCGTGTCTTTCCCGATGTGACTCTAAAGTGATTCAATAAAAAGTTTTGGCACTAAAGCGAGTATTGTATGAAAGTTACAACTCTTTTAATGTCTTTTTTTTCGTGAATTCTTGGACTATTTCATTCATACTGATCCTGCCATTTGAAAACTAATCACCCACAAATATGCTGTTATGTGCGATGCTGGCATCCTGGGCAGCATCCCGCGTCGAAATGACACTTACGCCTTATGCCTCATTTTCCTATCTTTTCACTAGGTCAGACTATCAAGGAATTTGCAAAAGGGGAGTTTCCGTCCGCCAACGTGCTTCAAGCATAAGGAAAAAAGAGTTCATTTACAATTTATACACCAAACAACGAGGGTTGAATCTACCTGTCATGTGACCACAAAAAAAAAAAAAAAAACGAATACCTATCTCGTTTGCCTTGACTTTGTTCTTTACCGCAAAATGGCTCCGACAAGGGGGGGAAAAACAGAGAAGAAAATAAACACACTCTTGAATCCACCTATCTTGGTCGACGTGGCCTTGATTCTGCACTTATTATGACCCAATGTTGATGTATGGTTTGCACAGAACTTGTGAAAATTGAGACCGCGAGAAAACTTCTTTCTTGTTGATTGATTTGTGTGGGTTTTTTCAGCTTGTAGCAAGTGGAGGTACGGAAGACTTTGCTCCCTCGAGGATCCGTGTTATTTTCAGCTTCTGGTAATTAGCAGCAGGGCTCTACGGTTTGCCATTTACCGAAGTAACGAGATCTCTTCGAAATACACTTAAAATAATATAGATACATTCTTCAACGAAACATATTGCTTTTCACAAAACCGAAAAAAAAAAAAAAAAAAAAAGAACATTATGCTAGATTGTCAGAAAAAAGAAAAAGAAAAAAAGAACTGGACAAAAGATTATAAAAAAGAAACGGAAATGGCCAGTCCGAATCTTTGGCCAATGAGACTCTCCTCCACAGTGCTTGCTTTAGACAAGCTTAAACAGAAGAGGACCCAAAGCGTGAGGTTCTGGGATGAGGATGCGTGATTCATGCAATTTTACTCGGAATGCACCGCGGATTCTATCGACCTTCATAACCCTGCCTGTACATATTTCTTAGCGTCTTTGGCACAATGAGGAGATGTCGAAAAAAAGGAAGGTTTCATGGGTTACCATATCAGCCCGTCATCACCTAGTCTTGGCCTCATTCAAAGCACTCCGATCTGCCTCATGACATACCTGATATGGTTGTCTACTTTGCTCGTGGTTCTGGGAAATGAATGTCGAGATGCACATGAATTGTATTAGAAAAGTCTCATATTAAAGAATTGGTATGAAGTTGGATAGTTAATAAATCGTAGTTGGCTTATAATTCATTGGCTTAAACTTTTGATTGAATTAGGTCCAACTAAATTTGTTGAAGGCTTGAACTTGAGCTCATTCTTGGCAACTTCTAGTAAAGTATGGGTTTTTAATGCGTATTTCTAACAAATGGTATCAAATATGATGATTGATTGGTTGCCTGCCCACTCCTAATGCTGAATATTTCCAAGAAGGAATCTCGTGACCAACACAATTTCTACCAAGCCTTCATGGTCCCAGAGAGAGAGAGAGAGAGAGAGAGAGAGAGAGGATGAAGGTTGTAGTTGTTATTATTGTAGTCCTCACAAAAATAATAATGTGGAGATCAAGTGGAAACATGTTAACACAAAAGGATATCTGATTAAGGCGGAGCGCACCTAACACTAAGATCATATGTGAGGGTGAGATTATTGAAATACACATGTGAGTGAATGCGAATCTAATTAGATGTATTGATGGACTCGGACTTAGGCTCTCCCTTAACGATATATACAAATAAAGGTATCAGATTTTTGCCATGTACTCATAACCTCGTGTACTGTAACATGCAAAACTGTGAACAGACAACAAAAAAAAAAAAACATTACATATTGTCCATGTTCAACATAATACAATCTTAAAAATGCACAACCAATTCGAGTCTTTGCTAATAGACCCTTACTAAAGCAACACATTACACCACATAAAACAGGTCATGCATCATACACGAGAAAGCTTTCTAAAGTCTGAAGAGGGATCGATGCAAGATAAAGAGACTGCTACAAACATACACAGCCATATAGACATTTAAATAGCTGACTAGGCATAATATCATAAAATAAGGCCAAGTTCAGCTCCCCTCTGGATCATCATATTACTCACCATCATGTGGATCTCTCGTAATGCCTACGTGAGAGACCGAAACCCAAACGTGAGTCACAAACTCGCCTCCAGTGGTGAGATACTTCGCATGAGCTGCCGTATTATTCGAAGGAGCCACATACAGAATCATATCTGCCCAGAAGTCAGCCAAGACCTTCCAAATTCGCCCCTTATCCTCTACTCTATTCAAAAGCTCCATTCCTAGCCGCGTGCCTTGACCCACGATCGTTTCCTGGCGTTGTTGATTCTCAATGTCCTTTTTTAGCTTTTGAATCCTCTCTTCCATAGAAACAAGACCTTCCAATGTTTTCCTGGCTTCGCTGACAGCACGACCAAATATGTATTTGGTCCTGCAGGGGTGACCAGGGAGCAACCTTGGGGCGTAAACAACTAGGTAAGCAAGATATTGCGATAGCTTAGTCGCTATATCAAAGTTGTCTCTCTGTTCTGGTAAAAGTTGAGCGCAAGGCACTTCATGCTCACAGAAAGTGGTTGCTATGTGCCAGACCATTATAACATGAGTAGTTGTCTCAAGATTATATGCCCATGAGAACGCATCGGACAAGTCATTGCGCCTCAAAGACACTTGCTTCTTCTCCAAACAGTTACTTAGAGACCGAGCAATCGCCTTCTTCACTTGCGTAGACAAATTGGTGGGAGGAATTTGTTTCTGACCGTCCCCTTCTTGGTCGAAATAAGCAGTAATGAATCTATTATTTATACACTTCCATGGAGAATAGCTATATGCTTGGAGGAACGAGTATTGACGAAGTTGTCTTCCCCAAGGCTTCAGTAACCAAACTCGGCACATTATCTCGATCAACTTCCCAGTACATCTATTCTTTCGCCCCCAATCATTCTGCACATACTTGCATATGTACGTCACCTTCGCCCATTCGGAGAAAATCATGATGCAAAAATGTACAAACTCGATGACTAGGATTGACATCATAAGGAAGATTGTTACAAAATTAGCCAGACCATTACATCTAACAGTTAGACGAACATCAGAAAAAATTAGCCAGTCGCAAGAGTCATCTTTTGCAGAGAACTTTGCAGTCAGAGGAGCAGCAACCACAATAACGAGTAGAATCAATCTGCAGAATGAACGATACGGGTTGAGATTCACCGGGTACTTGGTGTAGAGTAAATCGAAAAGAAATGCAAGTTCCACTTCAATGACTTTGAAAACTCGCTCATGACCATTCTCTTTACTAAGCATATGTTCAATCAAGCGCCCTAACTGGTTGTGAGCTTCTTGAGGCAACGAATAGCCAGCAAATCTCATGCAGATGAACTTGAAGAGTGAAAATGACAGGCACAGATCCTTGAGTCGCCCATTCGGGTCTCCTTCTTTTAAAAGCCTCCCTCGGCAATCCCAAACCTTCTCCACGGTGACAACTTTATCCGGCTTCTCTATCTTTTGTAGATAGTCCGGCGCTTTCCCATGGAGCCATAGTTTCTTTGGCCCCCTCATCGAGGATGAGAATAATGAGTGCACCTGTTCCTCTTCGTCCAATCTCACCAAATACTTGTACCCACGCATTGTAGCGGGATCTTCATGGCTTGAATCGCCGGGTTGGTGCTCGGTGCTCATGTAGTCTGCTATTAACTTGTATTTCTTCTCCATCACAGAATTGCTTGCCAACATCAAAGCTCGTGCTCTTCCGTCAACTTTCGCAAATAGAATGACAAAAAGAAACACTGCCCCCAATTTTGACATTGGGTGGGTCGTGTATGAAGCGATCATCCAACTTGTCATGAAACATTTAGCAGCGGAGTAGAGATTAAATGACTTCCACTGTTCAATGTCCTCGATGCTGTGTGCGGTGTAGGAATCGGCGCTTCCGAGAACCACCACCAGATAAGCCGCCCACACAGGGAAATACAAACTGCTGAAAGGAGCGCTTTGGATGAGGCCAAGCGTGTATGCGATAATAGCAGGTGAAAGGTTATAGGCGCAGAATGCAACCAATGCTAATGTGCGGTTGCCGCAGCCTCGCCTGAACAACCCGAAGACCCCAAGAAAGACTAACATTGAAGCAGTGATGGCCAGCAGTGCCTCAATTCTTAGCACTCGGATCGCTTCACTGTCCAAGTAGTGGGAGCGAGGAGAGGACTCGGATCCGGCCATGACTACCCTCTCTCAAGAGAGCGGAGAAAATGATGCACCGATGAAGGATCTCTTATACTTCTTATACTGTGGAGGGGCGGATGAATGTGTCGAGAATTAGGAAGTCCTGAAGTAAATTACTCTAGCAAAGCAATCAAAATCATTACTTAATTTTAGTGTAGTTATTCAATGCATTACCGATACAAATATTTATTTTTCTAAAATTAGTATTATCCAATCTTGATTTGATGATTAGTAAGAAAATGAGAAGTTAAAACTCTCAAATCAAGGATGGTTGAAATCGCTTGTTTAAAGTTACCTTTACATTAGCAACATATCCTAATTTTTGCTTAATTTTAAAGCACCTACACGACAACTGGGATCGATTGTTGTGATAATTCTTGAAATACCATAAAAGAATGGGCCATAATTTCCTTGTCCTCAAACCAAACATCTAATTGATAGGTTATATTAACATGAACATCACCTACATGCAGATTTAAGTAAAATATAATGTAAGAGATTTCCTTACGTATGACTCATCAACAAGAGGTTTGGTGATGGAGGAAAACAAAATGATTTACTTTCTAAGAGAATACCTTGAAAAATTTTACGTTTATTAGATTGCACTGGCAAACGGAGCTATCGAAGTAAAAAAAAATGTTCACCAACAAAAAAAAAAAAAGTTAAAAAAGTGAGGAAGGCACCAGTACTCAAACTTTTGCCAAAGTATTCAATTTTTAGAATTTCTTTTTTGTCCAATTGTATTACTAGACTATATACTTTTGCACCAGTACTCCTCAGACTTTTGCAAAAGTAATCCATTTTTGGAATTTCTTTTTTGTCCAGTTGGATTTCTGGACTATACACCTTTTCGCTCATATTGATCCTGCTGTAAGAAAAATGAAAGAAAACGCTGACATGGCTATTTATTTCTGTTAAATGCCGATGCCTCATTTCCCTAAGTTGCCTAATCACGTTAAACAACATCATATAGAACAAGCACATCCAATAATATCACAAGATCTCCAGATAACTCATCCTAAGTTATAACATAACAAGATTTCATATTAGAACAATGCTTTCTCAAACCCAAATTCGAGTATGAACATCAACAAGTCATTTCCAATAACAATATCAAATAAAGCAACCTTAGCAATAACTAAACTTTCCTTGTGTACCTCAAACCTCATAATGCAAGCAAACTCATGAGCAAACCACACAAATTAACCCATGGTCCTAACCTCTCTAGGATAGCTTGATCCTACTCCTAATACAAGTAAAATCAACCTAAATCCAAGCAATGTAACACAACGGCCTAGCCAGCGTTTAGGGGATTCACTTACAAACAACCAAGACAAGGATGAGGGGTGGTCGGTGGTGCTGGACGGTGGACAGCAAGGTGGCAATGAGACGGCGTGAAGACGACAGTGCAGCGGTGGTAGGACGGCAGCAAACCAAAGGGAAAGAGAGAAAGAAAGAGAGAGAGTGAGTGAGGGGGTCGGCAAGGGGGAGAAAGGGAGAGAAATGAGAGAAAAAGGAAGAACTTGGAGAAGAATGAATGAAATGGAGAGAAGTGGGTCTTGAAAGCATCAAATGCAAGGCTAATTTATAGAACTATGCTCATGATAGCTTCTTGGCTTGGAGAGCAAAAGTGAATCTCCATCATACAATTGACTAAACTTGGGGAGCAAAGGTTGATGTCAACCATGTAATTGCCTAAGCTTGTCCTCCAAGCTTGGGCGTGTGGCCCTCCCCCTCCAATGTAAAGAACAGTTTCAAGCAATTGTTGAAATAAATGTCATTACATCATCAAACGGATTCGAAAAATTATGAAAGTCTAATATGTTGTAGAAAAGATCTTAAATAACATTTTTCATGAGGAATCCAAGCCTAAATCATTTTTGTATAAATAGCATAAAATCACCAAAGACAACCCAACATTTCGTCCGTCGGACAGATTCAACGGACGGAGAAGAAAATTCATTTTGATATCCAAATATTCATAAAAAAAAAAAAAACTTTGAAATTTTAGTATATTGTAGAAATGGATGTCCTATACAACTTTTGTGAAGGTAGAATGTTCATATTCCAAAGGAAAAATTTTATAAAAAATTGAGAAGACAAATAGGTTACCGTTTTTACTGCACTGGGCAATTTTCATAGGATAAAAGAATAGGCTTTTGTACCAATCATTTTACCTCAGAAAAAATTGAAATTAAATTATGTTATACATGAAGATGTTTGAATAACTTTTATGAAGGAAGTTTCTCCAAATTCAAACCACAAGAAGTTCTATAAAATCGGAAAACAGTGAGGGTCTAGGAATTTCGAAAACTGGAATCAAAGTGGAATTTGAGAAACCAAATGTGACAAATCTTCTTACAAGACCAAAGTCTTGGTCTCTTGTAATCATTGCTTCTAGAGGGCATTAATGAACCAAGACTTTGAAGATAAGCCTAAAATTAGGCTTCTAGAGGC
Organism: Eucalyptus cloeziana; assembly: GCA_014182715.1. Lineage (NCBI taxonomy): Eukaryota > Viridiplantae > Streptophyta > Magnoliopsida > Myrtales > Myrtaceae > Eucalyptus > Eucalyptus cloeziana. The sequence goes on along the minus strand of CM024637.1, from coordinate 7,232,851 downwards.
TAGGTTACTATTCATGCACACAAGGCTTGGGTTTGGACTCGACAAACTTGGGCTTCCAACGGTTGGCCCACTTTTCCAAGACCAAAGATTGGGTGCCAAAAACTATTCATGGGATTAAACATTGGTTAAACTGATTAGGGGTGTTTCCTAATTATCCACGAAGGACACCCCTAACTCGACTTAGGTTCATGGCTAAATTCGATTAGAAATGGCTTTAACGGGGCCTATATGAATTGGGGGGTCTCTTGGGGTATCGCTTGCACAACCCATGATTGATTCCAAACCAATCCATGTTTGAGCCTAATCGATCCATGGATAATCCTCGGTTGTCATGTAACCGAGCGAGAATCGATTTACTTACTTTGGTTCACAGTCACTTAGAATCGATTTAGGGTCGTTCGGGATTAGTATAATGACCGTGCGGAATCACTTGCAATCCGGCTATATATATACTTAGGCCGAGTCGATCTATAATCGTTTATTCATTGATATGTGCCGATGTAAGGTCGTCTCACGTCGATTCTTATGGTCGAGCAATCGTTCCATGGTTGAGTACTCTAGTTGAGTGCATTTCTCGATCCACAATTACCTCTCCAAATTAGATAGTTGACTTATAAATGATACTTAAATAAATCCATAGTCTATTCCTGTAAAGGGAACATCGAAGCTTTAGACCATTCCTTGAGTCTAGGATAGGGGTCAAATTCGAGGATGTCACACTGGATGTCAATATGTCATTTTAGTCCTCTCTCATTTCTTTTAAACATTATAAAAAATAAAAAAAAAGTGCCAAAATTTTTGTCGCGACCTACCCTCGAGGGGCCACCCTCATGGGAATAGATTTAGAGGTATTTACTTGAAAGACGGTCCAAATTTACAACCCTAGAAGATGGCTCGAACACACCATCACAATCATGTGTTCATGTTTCTTTAATAATTCATCTTGGATGTCAAATCATAGGTTTGTGTTTTCCTCTTCAATTATTAATCCTAGATATCAATATGTCATTTTAGCCCTCCCTCATTTCTATTGAACATTATAAAAGAATGTGTCAAAATTCTTGTCGTGACCTACCTTGAATAAGTTTAGAGTTATTTACTTGAAAGATAGTCCAAATTGGCATCCTTAGAAGACAACTCGATCACATCATCTAATAAGTAATCTAAGACAGTCCATCAATTTCAAGCACGGGCTCTCCCAAGCCCATACCTCATGCGACATTACATTTTTCATAATACGTTTGCATTAACCCTATCAAAATTCTGTGGGAAGAGTCGCCACTGGCCAATTAAGGTCAACTAGACACCTATTGAAATGTGGAAGTGTCATCTCAATTTCTATGGAACCGAAGATTTCGGATTTGGGGCATTGATTACACTAATTATACAACTAATGCCCTTTCAGTACCTAAACTTTGATTGTATTGTCAATTAAAGTGTTTTTCATGCAGCCTTTTCATCTATTTTAAGGTTAATAAGCTAAGTGTTCATGCAATGTTTTTATTGAAACCCTACCCATGCTAAAAGAGAAAATAATAACCAATGTGTGTAAATTACGCGATCAAGTATAATCGAATTGAAATGCACAAGACTTAGCATCGTCTCTAGAAAGAAAACAACACAAAATATATTTCTATTGTAAAACTCTAAGAGCTTATTCAATTGAGTTTCAATATTTTTAAGGATTATTAAATTTTATTCAAGACTAAGAGAAGTCTATTTGAAAAGAAAATTCCAAAATTGATTCAGGACTGAAAAATCTAATGGAATCAATTAAGGTGATTTTTCTAAACATTTTTCCAATTTTTTCCAGTTGGGTCTTCCTATCTTCGAAAGTCATCCGATGGCAGCACTCCTTCAGCTTCGCCTTGAACTTGTGAGCAAGACTTTCCATCTCTGCTTTTTGTTTCTTTTCTATTATATAACCTTCTGCCAATAACGTGCACATGTTGATGAAGAAGAGGAAGGATCTTTATTGAAAGAACGCGTAGGGAAGCAAGATACGACCAAGAGGAGTGGAGATTTGGGGAGAAAACTTTTGTATTTCTTGTATTGCATTCAATGTACAGAAGTTAGTAATTATAGTACAAGGTGTGTGTACATGAAAAATGCAATGAAATATTCTACAAATCCCTAATTGATTTGGTACAAGATTATACTCAAAATAGATCCCAGACATATCTCCCGAATCTTCGAGCATATCTTCCAACACTCCCCCTCAAGCTGGTGGCTTGTAGATGTCCAAGATGCCTAGCTTGCTTAGTAGATATGCGTGTTGTCTCTGACATAAAGATTTGGTGAAGATGTCTGCAGGTTGTTCTGCGGTTTTAATTCCTCCTATCTCGATTATCCCTTATTGAATTTTCTTTCGAGTAAAGTGGCAGTCCACTTCTATATGCTTAGTTCTTTCATGCATTACAAGATTTGCTGCAAGCTTGAGAGCCGCATCGTTGTCACAAAATAATTTTGTCGGTCCTTTCAATTGTATTCTGAGGTCTCCAAGCAAACATCGTATCCACACGATCTCACATGTGGTTTTTGCCATGGCCCGATATTCCGCTTCGACTGAAGATAAGGAAATCGTTGCCTGCTTCTTGGTTTTCCATGAAAGAATAGATTCTCCCAATTTAATGCAAAAACCAGTGATGGATCTTCGACTCGTAGGACAAGTTGCATAATCTGCATCACAATATGCCGTCATTTCCATGTTGCATCTTCTGGATAGAAGTATTCCAAAACTTGGACACTTCTTCAAATACTTCACAACTTTTAGAGCAGCATTCATGTGAGATTCCTTTGGGTTGTGCATAAACTGACTGAGAGTTTGCACCGCGTATGCTATATCAGGTTTGGTCATAGTAAGATATATGAGTTTTACAACAAGCTTTTGATAACTCGTCGGATCTTTAAGTATGGGATCATCATCCTGAGATATTCCCCCAACATGATCTGCTGCAATTAACTTGGTATTTTGCTCGATTGGAATAATTGCTGGCTTGCAACTTGATAATCCGGCTTCTGATATGATCTCCAATACAAATTTCAGCTGACTTAGGAAAATTCCTTGGTCGGATCGAGCAATCTCAATTCCAAGAAAATATTTTGGTGCTCCCAGGTCTTTTATATGAAATGTGGTATGCAAATATTTCTTAAGGCTCTCTATTGCAGTTTCATCATTGCCCATGATGAGAATGTCATCAACATATATCATCAAGTAAATAGATGACGTACCTTTGGTCCATGTGAATAAGGCGTAATCATACTTGGACTCTTTGAAATCTGCAGTCGTGAGAGCATTAGCAAACTTGGCGTACCATTGCTTGGCAGCTTGTTTTAGTCCATAAAGGGATTTCCGGAGACTACATACTCTATTCTCCACTTGTCTCCGTAAGCCCTGAGGAATATCCATGTAGATCTCTTCATCCAAATTGCCATAAAGGAAGGCATTGTGAACGTCCATTTGGTGTAATGACCAATCATGGATGGCTACAACTGATAAGAATGACTGAACTATGACATCTTTGTCCAATTGGATTTCTGGACTCTACACCTTTTCGCTCATATTGATCCTGCAGTAAGAAAAATGAAAGAAAATGCCGACATGGCTATTTATTTCTGTTAAATGCCGCGATGCCTCATTTCCCTAAGTTGCCTAATCACTATATTAAACGATCAAGGAGTTTGCAAACAGAAAGCTTATATCCTCCAACGCGCTTTTAGCGAATGGGAAAAATATTCTAGTTAGAAAATTTTCTATAAGGGCACCTTCGCATCGTTGTCTAAACCAAACCGTGAGTGTCGAATCTACCTCTCATCTGCCTTGACTTTTGCGAAGTCCTCATAGAAGAATGGCTTTTGAGAAGGTAAAAAAAAATGCAAATAAACAAACTGCTGATTATTGCTCGAAGTTTCCCGTTGAATTTGATATAGGCACAAGTTTATGATGATTGTGATGTTCTAAGTGTTTGTGGAGCCTTGAAGATGGAGACGGACTATCGGAGAATGCAATAAGATGGCTCGCCTGGGGCTTGGACAAACCAGGCAACTCAGCGGGCACTTATTAGCAACCTATTTTGATGTCTAATTTGTACATAACTTGTTAGAACTCTAAAAGAGTTTTTGAAAGCCGCTGTTGAAAGCATAAGAAGTGGGCCTATGACAACTCATAGAGAACAACTTAAGCCTTGTTTGGTGTTCCAAACTGTGGCTAGGTTTTAATGGAAAGAGAATGCTAGATTTATCAAAACTATATTTTATAAAATTAATTTACTAAAGAATGTATTGGATTGATTATAAGTGACCATTAAAACAAGTAGGCCTCAAACGACAAGCAAACGGTGTAACACATTATTGAGTAAACTTACACACAACTTTATAAATGGACAAACGATTGAAGTTCTTATTTGGAGAAGAAAATTTGATATGATGGTATATGCATTTCTTATACATATATATAATTTGGCTGGTTTTATAATAATTTACACATTAAAACTATTGATCATGTTTTCAGCCCCAAGGTGGTACTACACGCTAGAATCAATCAATTCAATGCCTTTTATTTACAGCCACATAAATCTCGTCGTTGTCTTGTATGTCAGAAAGCTTCTTTAAGAAGCTAACCGTGTTAGGAAAAGCTGACCGGAAAAAAGGATAGCTAACACGTCGATAACACATTGAAAGAGGGCTTAGGTAGTATGTAAACGGGACCTAGTTAAGGAACCCAATCAATCCAATGCTTTTTATTTACAGTCACATAAATCTGTCCTATGTGTCGAGAATCTTTATCTTTATCAAGAAAAAGAAGTTGACTTGACAAAGAAAAAGCAAGACCAAATTTATTAAAAGAAAGAAAGAAAGAAAGTCAGACAACACGTTTTTCATGGAGCCCTAATACTATCCTGTGTGCCTCAGTCCAACATTTCTCAATCTTACAAAGGGACAAAAACATAACTCAATCACAGCGGAAGAAGCACGAGAGATGCGAAATGAAAGATGCAACTAAATTGTTACAATAGTGTTAGAAAATTTATGTTAGGAATCTACTTATGAGATGAGTATCATGTGGGCGAGCATTGGCCATTCATATATTTAATCAAACACTAAATGTACGTTCCTTTCATGAATTCCAACAGAACCATCATATCAGGCAAAGAAACCTGCAGTCTCTGTCCATCCTTTATCATAAATTATGTTAGCATACCTTTGCCTGTTAAATTTTTTTTGAATAAAGTCAATGGATAGTTATAAGTGTAACAAAGTACGTCATCTGTGATGAACCATAGAGTACTATTTCGGCCTTGTTTGTAATTCGAATGATGACTAGGATTAAATGGGAAGAAAATGTTAGGCTTATTAAAATTGATTTTCAAAATTAATTTACTAAAAAAATATATTAAATTGTAAGCCACTCTTTAGTTAAGTGGGCCTTAAACAACAACCAATAGTAGTATGATGCATCATTTAATAAATCAATTTTACAGTATTAGTAAATCTAGCATTTATCTAGTGAAAATAAGGTCATCATTCCTTTAATTGATCATGTTTGGTAGCATGGAAGAAGATGAATAGATATCAAATTATGAAATGAAACTGCCATGTTAGCTTATTTTCATGAATGGGGTAGGTGAAAATAAATGATGATCAATGGAAATGGATGAGTAAAATAATGCACATGGTAACTTTATAAAACATACAAACGATTAAGGTTTCTATTCGGAGAAGAAAACTTCATATGATGGTACCTAGTTATTATACCATGAAAAACCCCAAACCGATACAGTTGTGACAAATTTATCCCAAACTATTTTTTTTATCATGAAAAATAATTTACCCATTTAAAACAATGAATCATGTTTTCAGCCCCAAAGTGGTACTAAACGCTTTGAGAATTAGAAATTCGTCACTATTTCTTTTCCTTGCTTTTTTTTTTTTTTTTTTTTTTTTTAATACAGATTTCTTTTATTATTCTTTTTGTGCCATTCCTATAATCAGTCGGTTTGAAATCTTTCATACTAGTGTTCTAGTATATCAAGAGCTAGTATATTGTGCACATAGTTCGCATATACATTAATTAAATTGCGTCAGTATTGACTTGTACTTTCGACATGGTCAGACATTAATAATCAAAGCCTCAAGCCTTTATAAGGCACAGCTCCTAATAAATTTATTAGAACGATGAAGCAGGGTGAATCATTAGTAACATACTGAAGAGGGTGTAGCTAGTATATAAGGGGACCTCAATGAGGAATGCAATAAACCCAATGCCCTTTACTTACAGCCACATAAATCTTGTTGTTGTCCTGTATGTCATAAAGCTTCTTTGAGAAGTTGGCCTGGCATAGAAAAAGCAAGGCCAATTGTTAAAAAAAATAGGTAACCTAACACCTTTTAGATGGAGATAACATTGAAGAGGGTGTAGATAGTATTTAAGGGGACCTATTTAAGAAATCTAATCAAATCTAATGCCTTTTATTTAAAACCACCTAAATCTGCCCTGTGTGTTGAAAAATCTTCATCTTTAATAAAGTTGATCCTGAATGAAAAGCAAGACCCAATCAATATGCCATTTTAGTCACTCCCATCATTTCTTTTAAACATTGTCAAAAAAAGGTGCCAAAATTCTTGTCAAATTATAGGTTCGATCCCTGAAAATTTGTCACCCTCAAAACATTGAAAAAAGGTGCCAAAATTCTTGTCGCTCCCTCAAGAAAATAGGTTTTGGAGGTATTTACTTGAAAGACAGTCCAAATTGGCATCCTTAAATATGACTTGAACACACCATCACAATCATGTGTTCATGTTTCCTCTTTGATTATTCATCTTGGATGTCAAATCATTGGTTCATATTTTCCTCTTCAATTATTGATCCTGGATGTCAATATGTCATTCTAGTCCTCCCTCGTTTCTTTTAAACATTATAAAAACATGTGCCAAAATTCTTGGGCCGCCCTCAAGGGAATAGATTTAGAGGTATTTACTTGAAAGACGGTCCAAATTGACAACCCTAGAAGATGGCTCGAACACATCATCACAATCACGTGTTCATGTTTCTTCTTTAATCATTCATCTTGGATGTCAAATCATAGGTTTGTGTTTTCCTCTTCAATTATTGATCCTAGATATCAATATGTCATTTTAGCCCTCCCTCATTTCTATTGAACATTATAAAAAAAGGTGTCAAAATTCTTGTCGTGACCTACCTTGAATAAGTTTAGAGTTATTTACTTGAAAGACAGTCCAAATTGGCATCCTTAGAAGACAACTCGAACACATCATCTAATAAGTAATCTAAGACAGTCCATCAATTTCAAGCGCGGGCTCTTATAAGCCTGTACCTCATGCGACGTTGGATTTTTCATAATATGTTTGCATTAACCCAATCAAAATTATGTGGAAAGAGTCGCCACTAGCTAGTTAAGGTCGGCTAGACACCTATTGAAATGTGGAAGTGTCATCTCTATTTCTATGGAACTAGAGATTTCGGATTTGGGGTGTTGATTACACTTTTATACAACTAGTGCCCTTTCAGTACCTAAACTTTGATTAAATTGTCAATTAAAGTGTTTTTCATGTAGCTTTTCATCTATTTTAAGGTTAATCCGCTAAGTGTTCATGCAATGTTTTTATTGAAACCCTACCCATGCTAAAAGAGAAAATAATAACCAATGTGTAAATTACACAATCAAGTATAATTGAATTGAAATGCACAAGACTTAGCATCGTCTCTAGAAAGAAAACAACACAAAATATATCCCTATTGTAAAACTATAAGAGCTTATTCAATTGAGTTTCAAAATTTTTTAAGGATTATTAAATTTTATTCAAGACTAAGAGAAGTCTATTTGAAAAGAAAATTCCAAAATTGATTCAAGACTGAAAAATCTAATGGAATCAATTAAGGTGATTTTTCTAAACATTTTTCCAATTTTTTCCAGTTGGGTCTTCCTATTTTCGTCGCTTATCCGATGGCAGCGCTCCTTCAGCTTCGCCCCGAACTTGTGAGCAAGACTTTCCATCTCTGTTTTTTGTTTCTTTTCTATTATACGACCTTCTGCTAATAACGTGCACACGTTGATGAAGAAAGAGGAAGGATCTTTATACTTATTTTTTTGTGAAGAGGGGACGAATGTACGGGGAAACCATTAGGATCTTTTATACTTATTATAGTGTGAAGAGGGAATGAATGTGCTGTGAACCATATAGGTGATGCTCTAAGGTCCCTTTTTACTGATACAGCTTTGCCCGAGGCCAAGGATTAGGAACTCCTGAAGTAAACTACTTTAGCTAAGCAGTCACAACCACCAATTAATTTTAGTGTAATTATAGAATACATCGGCGGTATGAATTTTTTTTCTACAAACAGTTTTATCCATCCTTGATTTGATAAAAGTAAGACAATGAGAAATTAAATCTCTCGGATTAAGGATTGTTGAGACCCCTTGTTTAAATTTATTTTTACACCGACAATGTATGCCCTAATTTTGCTTAATTTTAAAAGCACCTGCATGAAAATTGGGATTGATTGTTGTGATAATTCTTGAAAAACCAAGAAAGAATGGGTCATGTTTTTCTTGTCCTCAAACCAAATGTTTGACTTAAAAGTTATATTAACATGGACATCGTCATATGCAAACTTAACTAAAAAAAAATGAAATGGAGGTCCATATTTATAACTCATCAATCAAAGGTCTAGTGATGGATAAAATCGCAGCCCAAAATGATTTACTTTTGCAGTGAATACCTTGAAAAAAATTTGTTTATTTGATTGTACCTGCAAATGGAGCTATCGAAGTAAAAAAGAAAGTTTCGACCAGCAAAATAAAAAATAAAAAAAGTATAATGAAAGTGATAAAAGTACGTTACTATCTAAACTTCATCAATTTCTTGAGTTTCTTTTTTGTCCAATTGAATTCTTGAACTATGTATTTTTTTCTTTTATATTGATCCCGCCCTTAGAGAAATGAACGGCTATTGATATGCTGTTAAGTGCCATGCTGGCATGCTGGGCGGCATCCTACGTCGAAGTGACGGTTACGCCTTCTGCCTCATTTATCTGACTTATTATTAGATCAGACGATTGAGGAGTTTGCAAAAAGGGTGCTTCTATCCTCCAACTCGCTTTAAGCGAAAGGAAAAAATATTCTATGTAGACAATTACCTCTCTGACCTACCTTGACTTTGGTCTTCACAGCAAACTAGCTTTTGAGAAGGGGGAAAAAAAGGAAAGTAAAATAACCAAACTGATAAAATCTACCTATCTTGGTCGAGGCCCACCCCGATGTGGCCTTGAGTATGCACTTACTAGTTATTATAACCCTATGTTGATGTTTATTTTATACACAACTTGTGAATACCCTGGAGAGCTTTTGAGAGCAGTCATCCAAGAAAGTTGAGAGTGAGAGAAATCTCCTTTCTTGTTGATTGATTTATGTGGGTTTGGATGTATTTAGGGTTGGGAATCACTTGAACGTGAGCTTATAGTGATTGTATTTCTCTTCATCTTGATTATTGTGGAACCATATTGTCGATTTTTTTCCCACGGATTAGGCACACCATCAAACTATGAAAATCACCATTGTTTAGGTTTAATTTATTTCTTTTTCGAATTATTTCGTTTGTTTACGGTTCCTCGCTAGTCATAACAAATTGTAAAAGAGCCTATGGCTATTGTTGGTTGACTGCCCTGGGAATTTTGTCTATCTTCAATTATGGCTATGATTTCAACAAAGCTTGAGTTGGAGGAATTCACTAGCAGAATTTGTTATAGCTTGAGGCTCATTAAGATGCAGGAGCTCCTTGAGACACAAGGCTTGGATTTAGCGTTGGAGGGAGATGATAAGTCTCCCTAGAGTATGAAATCGGGAGGGAAAGGCTGATATCTTGAAAAAGGCTAGGAAAATTATTCTCTAGAACTTGGGGGATGACGTTTTGGTTATGTTGCAGATAAGACGAGTGCAACTGCAGATTGAGCAAAACTTGAAGAGTTGTATATATCGAAATTGCTCTTGAAGAAACTTTTATTGATCCAACTTTTATTTACATATAAGATGGTTAAGTGAAGCCGACTTATGATCACAATTGAGTTTAATAAAGTCATCAATGATCAAACGAATGTGGATGAGATGATATTGATCAATAGCAAGCTATTATGCTGCTTTGTTCTTTACCCAATTCTTATGAGCACTTTCCTAATTCGTTGATGAAAGGGAGTGAGATATATCCGTCGAGGAAGTGAAGTCTGCACTTTCCTCAAAAGAATGTTAGAAGTTGCAGGGCAATTATTAGAAAAGTAACATAGAGGGCTTGATGGCTAAAAGTACGAACTTTAAGAAAGCCGAGAGATCGAACAGCAATGTGAGTATCGGACCAGCCAACATGGGAGTAGTACGTTATGTGTGTTTGGTGGTTTTGGGCCTCTCTCACCACTTGAAAGCTTAAAAGGTGAGGTTTTTCCTTACACTTATAAACTGACCACAAATCCCTTCTATAATCAATGTGAAATAAACTCCAACAATCTTCCCCTCACACGTCATATTTAGATAAGAGCATCAATAACTCTCTTCGAGTGACTATTGGATCTAGACTTCTTGGTAACCTAGCTTCTGATACTAATATTAGGTGGTCATAGGCCTCTCTTGGCGATCTCCGCAAGTAAAAGTATTAGAATTTTGCTGCGCGTTCCTAACAAATAGTATCAAAGTTGATAATTGATTGGTGGCCCACTCCCAATCCTATTTCGGTGTTTAGTAAATATTTCAAGAAATCTAGTGAGCAACGTGGTTTTTAGGTGGTGGGCATTGTGGTATAGCAATGCCAGCTTGATGATTGACTTTGCCCACTTTGCATGGAGAACAAACCCTATCACGTGTTTCCCGATCTGACACGAAGAAAAAGCAGGGCCAAGTGTTAAATGGAAAGGTAAGCTAACACGTTTTACATGACTCATTGAAATTGGCGTAGCTAGTGTGCAAGGGGACCTAATTAAGGATTCCAATCAATCTAATACCTATGATCTAAAGCCACGTAAATCTTGTCATTGTCCTATGCGTCGAAAATGTTCATCTTTAATTAAGTTGACCTGACAATGAAAAAGCAAGACCAATTTTATTTTATTTTTTCAAAGTGAGCTAAAAAGTTCTACATGGAGCACCAACGCTATCCTATGTGCCTCGGTCCGACATTTCCCAATCTTATGAAGGTACAGAACATAACTCAATGATTGAGAGAATCACGATGCAACTGAATTGTTAGAGTGGTGTTCGAGAATTTATGTTTGGAATCTATCAATGACATCAAGGCCTTACATTGTGTTGACGAACCATACCACATTCCACCTCATTCATTGCCTATGCCCGACCTTGGTCGACCAAAAATCAATTCAAATTTAAGGTCGAGTCGAGCTCTAGATCACAAATCTAGGGCTCGCTTGACCTTAGATCCAAAATCTAATGCTCAAGTTTGTCGACTGAGCTCGAGCTAGACATCAGAGGATCGAAATGGCGGTGAGCTAGTGGTGGAAGGGGACGTACGTCTATTGTCGTCTCGGGAAGAGCGAAAGGGAGAAAAAGGAAAAAAAAAACAGAAAAAAGAAAAAGAGTGATTGACAAGTGCGCCTACGTGCAACACATGTTCCAAAGTGAATGAACTAGTTTTTCACTAAGTTAAAATCAAAGTTGTACCTAATATTTTCTCTATCAATGTCTACTAGAGGTGGCAGACAAGAAGCTACAATTTGATAGAGATAGGGAACAAAAAGGAAGCAAAACCAATGACCTAACTCAAGGAGATACAGAAAAATCTGAAGATTAAGCTGATGGTTCAGTTGCAAAGTTTCGGTGGAATCTAATCCAAGGCAATGAAAAGTTGCTGGCCTTGAAGATGTTGATCCACAGCCTTTGTAGATTGAAAGGTGTTTGTTTAATCGAATAATCCAACACTTTAAAACTCTAGGTCGAGTTATTTCCAACCGATGGTGTTGGTGTGGAAGTCGAGATCTGTTGCTGATTTATTAGCCAAATGGTTGAACTTTTATAGACCGTAAATATAGGATTTTACATTATTTCTTCATCCGTAGTGGAATCTTAATTTGAGCATATTCAAATAAGGCAATTGTTATCAATTACTTAGAATTTTCTAGTTTATTTATTTATTTTATTTTTCTAGTTTAGTTTTCACATATACAAATATGCGATTTTATTTTGATGTAAGTCGGCATACTTTTGAATTAATGACAGAACTATTAGAGATTTTTCACTACATATGCATCTTTAAGCGTATTTGACCTATCTACCTGTTTTGCGAGTTTATTCCTGTTTATCTATAGTCTCCGTTGCACCACATTTTGCACGAAAGTTTTCCTACATTCGAAAGACAATTGGTCCATGTAGAGAAATTATTTTGGTCCCGACTATTCATATGAGTGAAAATTATCGCAATAACTAATAAGTGCTTTAGAGAGGCCCGGGCTTCTTATTAAACAAACAAAATCACATAATTGGGTGCAAGATCAGGAACCAAACAGTGGACGGTGAGGATAAGGACTGGACCCTTGCAAGCAGTAGGGAATCAACGGCTAGCGGCGTGTTCTCCAGGATCGAGGTTACATTTGGCATCCTGCATAGTGTGCCAGCTGTACATTATGGCCCGTATAGCGGCCGAAACGGCGGGGGCGTATACCGTTATGCGTCCGTAGCCACGTTAGATGCATCAACCGGAAGTTCCTGTCTAGCATTTTGCCAGTCCTATGGCTCATTGTCTTGTCCCATCCTTGGATCCTCCTATTAGCTGCTCCAAGGAAAGAGAAGATTAACCATGACTAGCACGAGGGTAACGTTAATTTATTAGGTATGATTATCCTGAATGAACGCGCTTTTTAATCATGTGAAAAGGAGTTTATTATAATGTCCACATTTAAAAGGTATCAAAAGAAAATTCATCCATGCATACATACACACATGCATAAATATTTATACACACACAAAAGGCCACTTCCTAATTTACGCTATTTATTGACGACTTTCTTCTCCTCGTTGGAAGTAGGAACAGCCTTTATCCAATCGACTTTTGAACCATCTCGCCTTAATTGTTTGAATTCCCATGTAGAAGCACCTAGAATGGATGCAGACAAGCAAAGGGTACAAGTTTGTGGCCTACATTCAAACATGGAAAGGGATTGGAAGAAGAAATCTACAATGGTCATGTCGACAACATGGAAATTACTGGCAGATTTTGCTCTCATGATATTGTCACATCGGCATATCATCATCATGGTCCTAAAAAGAACATAGTGGTTCCATATGTTTTTTTGGAAATATGGCATCATTTGATATTGATTAGGACATGAGAGCTTGAGGCAAATTCTTGTATATGTAGATTCGATTCATTGTGAGTTGAGTGAAAATGAATCTCAATCATTGTCCGTCCCTCTTCTTCACTTGAGTCCCACACCCTATAACTATAATCATAGAGGTTCATGTTTCCTCCCTAATAATTGATCTTCGATGTAAAGTCATCTATTCATGTTTCCTCTTCAATCATTGATCCTTTAAGTGGCCCCAAAATATATTTGTAGATGGATAAACTTAGCAGTAACCAAATCATTAGCATACCTTATAATACTCAGAATAATAAAGTATACGTCTCTCGCTATTGAAGTGAGAAATTAGTTACTTTATAAAAATGATTCCGCCAATATCAATTGTGTTAAATGTGGGATGCGTAAAAAAAGAATTCAACAACATTTGTACTTAATGTTTATCCTTTGTTTGATTGTTGAATCACATGCGCGCACTTATGTAAAGCTTACATGAAATTGAGTCATATGGGAGGTTCACGTGTCAGCTTTACTTGGTAAGCTGCCTTTGATTATTACTTTAACCAAGTTGTAATCTATCCTTGCAAATCTCTTATCCGCGTCTCTAATTCTGGGCGTGTTTTAATAGTACCCTCCAATAAGTGGACAAGAAATAATATAATCATGTAAATTATGGTAATAAATCTCTTTTAATTATACTAAAAATAATAGAATAATGCATATTTTGGCAGAATGTTTAAGAATAATTTTATGTACATATAGACTCTATTGTGAAATGCCTATTTATTTTATGTGTAAAAATAATTGTTGAGGCCACTTTTTGTTGATGATTGGCCTTGTAAACACTTGAACAGATGGAGTTTCGAGTTGACTAAGAATTTTGGCACCTTCTTTTTTTTTTTTTTTTTTATACTAAAATGACATTTTAAGATCCACGATCAATAATTGAAGAGGAAACATGACCTATGATTTGATATCCAAGATGAATGATTGAAGAGAAAACATGAACACGTGATTATAGCTGTCAAAAGACATATGTTTCATATTGGACCCAAATAAATAAGTGGGACGGACAATGATTGAGATTCATTTTCACTCGACTCACGATGAATCGAATCTACATATACAAAAATTTATCTCTTGCTCTCCTGTCCTAATCAAAAAATAAATAAATTAAAATTGACATACAACATGAAAATCAGTTTAGGTCCCATCAATATAAATTATTTCCCAAAAACATCTAGAATCACTTTGTTTTTCTAGGACCATGACAATATGCCAACGTGATAAGATCACGAGAGCAAAACCTGATTCAATCAATGATTGATACCTTTAGACATTGACTATTGTGGATTTCTTCTTTCGTTACCTTTCCACATTTGTATTTACACCACAAACCCGTATCCTATGCTTGTCAGCATGCGGTTCTCGATGCTCCTCCGCTGGAATTCATAATCTATAGAAATATATATCAGAATTTTTTTAATTTAATACCTTTAAAAGTGCAATTATTGTAAACTCCTATTCACATGATTAAGATGCGTGTTCATTCAAGCTAATCATGCCTAATAAAATATATTAGGATTCATGAAATATCTTATCTAAAATTAATGTTTATTCTTTTTTTGTCCTTTCATTAGATCCAAGGATAGGACATGACAATCGAGTGATGGGCTTAATAGGGTCTGCCACCTCATGGGTTTGACATCACCTGGTTCGTCATACATCATTCGGCAACGCCGTTGGCCATCATATGCATCTAACACCCTATGTAAGATGCCAGCGCTTAATTTCACCAAAAATGTCCAACTTTAGATCTAATTCCAATTTTGTCTAAAAAAATTTTTTTAAAAAAAAAACGGGCTGCGCTTTTTCCACCTTTAGTATAACTAATTCACCCAATTTTTCACTAAAAAGGCAAAATTTCCTCAACCATTCAATTGTAATATAAAGTGGTAGCCCCAAATTAATTTACTCTCCTTCTTATTCATTCTTTTTCCATTTGTTTTTATAATTTAGTTGTCATAATTAAACATTTCACATATATATATTTTGTTTGATGTGGCTATTTCATGTATAATAAAGGCATTATCTTTTCTTTTCATTTTTAGATTTTACTTCCGCAATATAAGTTTTGTGAAAAAAAAAACAATTCCCAAGAATTCTAATTCTTTTTTACATTGTCAAGCAAATTAAGGGTTAACTGTCAAATAGAATCTAGAGATTAACATAGACAATTTTGTAAAACAAAATTATCTCAATAAGCTTTTACTTTTGTTGTGCATATCACCATTAAACCCTTTCTTATCTTGTTCGAAAATATCTCATTGATGATATTAATTTTTGTCAAGCCAAAATGATGAGATTTCATTGGTATTTAAAAAAAAAAAAAATTCTTATTTTAGGATTGTTGCGATTTAATTACATCTCATCTTTTAAAGTTTCACATTCGAGAATAAAATTATGATTTTATTTTAGAAATTCTTTATAAATTTTTTTCATTGATTATTCAATTATATGTATATGTGTATAAAAGATAGCTGATAAAGTTTGATGGTGACACACACAATAAATGTGAAAGTTTATAAACAAGTAATTGCGTTAAAAAAATGTCTATGTTAATAAATTTCTATATTCTACTTGTCAATTAATCCACAAATTTGATAGACAACTTTGAAAAGAATTAGGTTTTATGAAAATTTCTCTCTTTGACAAAACTAATTTCTGCATAAGTAAAATCTTAGAATACATAGTATCTTTAATATATATGGGATAAACACAAGGAAAAAAAAAAAGTGAAATCTTAATTAATTACATAAAAAAATCTTAAATAAAAAGAAGGAAAGTGAATAAGTTTGGGCCACTACTTTCAATTGCAATTAAATGATTGATGGCATTTTTTTTTAGTGAATATAAGGTGGATTTAGCCATGTAAGGTGTGAAAATAGCACTGCCCAAAAAAAAAATTATCAACTTTTACTATAGTCCCAAATTTGCCCCTAGGTCCAAAAATCGTCAGTGGTTTCTTCAAAATTATTAATATTATGGCCAATTAAAAGATAATTTAACAACCTGCGTTTTCACCAGCACTTTGTCATGACCTACCCTTCGATAGGGAAGGAAATAGGTTTAGAGATATTACTTAAAGGGCGGGCCTAACCCATGATTTAGCCGCGGGCTCTCCCAAGCTCATACCTCGTACGACGTTAGTATTAAAATTAATGGTGTGAGAATTTTATAAAAATGAGTTGCCACTAGCTTATCAAGGTTGGCTACAAACTAAGCGAAGTGTGAAAGCTTATTTGACTTCCTATGCAACTAGAGAATCTGGAGTTAGGGACTTGATTACACTAATGAACTAATTAGTGCCCTTTCAGTACATAATTTTGTTCATTTAACAAAAAAAAAAAGATTTTGCTCAAGCAGTTTGAATTGATTTTATATTTATCCACTAAAATATGAGGCGACTATATGGGTATGCAACCATTAACATAACAATCAACAATCAAAGAAAGCGTTAAATAAATTGCATGGAATAACAAAGATCTAACACTAAGAAAAAGAAAAATGCTAATCCGAACTAAGCTAGAGGGAAGCCATAATCGACGTATTGAAAGTGCGCAACTAAGGGGATTTGTCTTCAAGAATGATCGAAACCCTATGATAAAGCCGTAAGGTTTGTTCAATTTTAAGCACAATCTTGGATTGACAGGCTTCCACTTTTTAAGATAAATTACCCAAAAACTATTTTTTAAGCCTTTTTATTTTAAGAAAAATAAAACTTTTTTTTCGAAATTTTAATTGTTATTTTTTATTTTTAAAATTTTTAATCCAAAAATAAGGATTCGGGCTAGACCCTAGGCCCTAGTTCGAACATGGACACATATGGCTTCGTGGGTCTGGGTCACGGACACATTTGCGTCCTGATGTTAAATCCATTTTCAAAATAACTAAAGCCTAATCTAAAAGCGAATTAAGCCCAATGCATCAATAGCCCAAAGCTTTTGCTAGGGCAGACCAAACCCAAACGGAATTATAACCACAATTAAGCAGTGCTCTCCCTACTTCAATTCAAGCCGAAGACTTAGGCTCTGTTTCGCCACGCTTTTGTTTCTTTATTTTTCTATTCTTTTGCTTTCAAAATAGAAAAAGAACATAAATATATTTGAAAACGTTAATAAATTTTTCTATTCTCTAAAATAAAAAAGTGGCTGGAGAATAAATTTGGAGCAAAAGAAAAAAGTAAAAAAAATTAGCTTCTTGTTCCTAGACATAATTTCTAGAAATAAGTCATTTTTTCTTTTCTTTTTATCTTCTCTTCTTCTTCCTTGGAACTTGCTGCCCCTAGCCACTGCCGCCATCCGTCGTCCACTGGCCGCCACCGCCTGCCCCAGCCTATTAAAAAATTAAAAGAAGTACTGTGTTAGAAAAAAAAATTATGGATCATACCAAACACATTTCCGTTCTTTTTTTATTTTGAGAATAGAAATTTTGTATAAATACGAAATATAAATGTTATCAAACTTTTATTCAGAAATTGCTCTAGAAGATAGAAATTGAAAAAGGCTTTCTAAAAAGAAATTGTTTCTCGAAATAGAAATGTTGTCAAACAAACTCTACTAATCCTATAGTAAAACCAAGTCTAAATTTGACCAAAAAAATCCCTGCCGACGACCGACCCGACCATCACCGGATCTCCATAGCAAACGACTTCCGAACCCCAGACAACCTACCCGCGAGCACTTGACGCTCGCGCTTGCGGCCACACAATAAACCCCACGAACAATCATAGGATATATCAAAGCACGAGACAAAACTGACAACCAAAAATCCAGGGCTATCCAGACTTTGAAGAGATGAAATCTGAGCAAAGAAATGTATTCGGCAATCAGTAAAAACGTTGCACCGGACGAAACACATCTACGAATCCTCGGAACAATTTGGAGCCTGAGACAAAAGCGACCGGTTTTGGTTCGGGCATTCCCTCAAACTCATGGTGGGCACAGATCGAGAAAAAAGACATTGACCATTTTTAGAACTCCGATTCAGATCTAGATTCGAGGAAAATAACCAGGAAATGCTCGACGCAAACGAGTTAGAAGTAAAACACGCATAAACCAAAGAAGCCGGGTTGCCGCCTCTCCCTCAAACCAAAATAGCGCGGAGCAAAAAGGGTTGGAGGGAATGAGCGTTTTCAGCCGAACCCTTCCAGAAGCAGCCACCCTCGAGCTACCCCTCTCTCCTGGCTTTTTCTTTCCAGCTTTATGCCTCTCTCCGTCCTCTCTCCAGGCCAGGACGACGCCAGCTACCTCTGTCCGAACCCGTACCGCGCGACGTTCTCCGCGGCGTTCTTTGTACCCTGTACCGGCGTCTTTCGTCCTGTGTTGTTTGTCGTCGAGCTACGGTCCACGACACAGAGGAGAGAGGGGGAAGGGAAGAGATGAGAGGGCCGGGCCGGAAAGCAGAGGAGATGGGCCGACCCGCACGGGGAAAAGAAAGAAGAAGATAAAGAAAGAGGAAAGGGGGCCGAGCTGGCCCAGCCCTGGCCCGGCCTCTCCCCCTCTTTTTTTAAAGAAAAATTTTAAATTATTATTATTATTTAATACTAGTAATGCAAATGTTCCTAATATTTATACGCAATGTAATTTAATGAAAATTAATTTTTTAGGGGTTCCTGTAATATAAAACCTAAATAAACAAGTAAAATTTATATGTCAACACACTATCATCTTTATACCTTAACTATAGCCTATACTCAATAATTATAGTTTTGAAGAAATCAATTGGGGATTTTTGGACTTGGGGTAGATTTATGACTAAAGTAAAAGTCGATGATAGTTTTTTTTTAAAAAAAAGTTCAAGATAAGATTATGATTGGACCTAAAGTTGGGGATTTTTAGGGAATTAGGACGAGCACCAAGTATAACCCCAATCAAGAGAATTTGCCGCTAGCTGACAATTCCTTGTTGTTCAAGAGGGACCAATCCTCATCCTCGCCGTCCATTATTTGGTTCCCCATCTTGCCCTTAATTATGTGGTTTGGTTTGTTTAATAAGAAGCCTCTACCTTTCCAAAACACTTCTTGTGACAATTTTCACTCTTATGAAACTTCGGGATCAAAATAATTTCTCTACATGGACCATTAGCCTTTCTCAATGTAGGAA
>CM024637.1:7208463-7213275 GCA_014182715.1 Eucalyptus cloeziana | reverse complement strand
TAAACCCTAAACCCTAAACCCTAAACCCTAAACCCTAAACCCTAAACCCTAAACCCTAAACCCTAAACCCTAAACCCTAAACCCTAAACCCTAAACCCTAAACCCTAAACCCTAAACCCTAAACCCTAAACCCTAAACCCTAAACCCTAAACCCTAAACCCTAAACCCTAAACCCTAAACCCTAAACCCTAAACCCTAAACCCTAAACCCTAAACCCTAAACCCTAAACCCTAAACCCTAAACCCTAAACCCTAAACCCTAAACCCTAAACCCTAAACCCTAAACCCTAAACCCTAAACCCTAAACCCTAAACCCTAAACCCTAAACCCTAAACCCTAAACCCTAAACCCTAAACCCTAAACCCTAAACCCTAAACCCTAAACCCTAAACCCTAAACCCTAAACCCTAAACCCTAAACCCTAAACCCTAAACCCTAAACCCTAAACCCTAAACCCTAAACCCTAAACCCTAAACCCTAAACCCTAAACCCTAAACCCTAAACCCTAAACCCTAAACCCTAAACCCTAAACCCTAAACCCTAAACCCTAAACCCTAAACCCTAAACCCTAAACCCTAAACCCTAAACCCTAAACCCTAAACCCTAAACCCTAAACCCTAAACCCTAAACCCTAAACCCTAAACCCTAAACCCTAAACCCTAAAACCCTAAACCCTAAACCCTAAACCCTAAACCCTAAACCCTAAACCCTAAACCCTAAACCCTAAACCCTAAACCCTAAACCCTAAACCCTAAACCCTAAACCCTAAACCCTAAACCCTAAACCCTAAACCCTAAACCCTAAACCCTAAACCCTAAACCCTAAACCCTAAACCCTAAACCCTAAACCCTAAACCCTAAACCCTAAACCCTAAACCCTAAACCCTAAACCCTAAACCCTAAACCCTAAACCCTAAACCCTAAACCCTAAACCCTAAACCCTAAACCCTAAACCCTAAACCCTAAACCCTAAACCCTAAACCCTAAACCCTAAACCCTAAACCCTAAACCCTAAACCCTAAACCCTAAACCCTAAACCCTAAACCCTAAACCCTAAACCCTAAACCCTAAACCCTAAACCCTAAACCCTAAACCCTAAACCCTAAACCCTAAACCCTAAACCCTAAACCCTAAACCCTAAACCCTAAACCCTAAACCCTAAACCCTAAACCCTAAACCCTAAACCCTAAACCCTAAACCCTAAACCCTAAACCCTAAACCCTAAACCCTAAACCCTAAACCCTAAACCCTAAACCCTAAACCCTAAACCCTAAACCCTAAACCCTAAACCCTAAACCCTAAACCCTAAACCCTAAACCCTAAACCCTAAACCCTAAACCCTAAACCCTAAACCCTAAACCCTAAACCCTAAACCCTAAACCCTAAAACCTAAACCCTAAACCCTAAACCCTAAACCCTAAACCCTAAACCCTAAACCCTAAACCCTAAACCCTAAACCCTAAACCCTAAACCCTAAACCCTAAACCCTAAACCCTAAACCCTAAACCCTAAACCCTAAACCCTAAACCCTAAACCCTAAACCCTAAACCCTAAACCCTAAACCCTAAACCCTAAACCCTAAACCCTAAACCCTAAACCCTAAACCCTAAACCCTAAACCCTAAACCCTAAACCCTAAACCCTAAACCCTAAACCCTAAACCCTAAACCCTAAACCCTAAACCCTAAAAACCCTAAACCCTAAACCCTAAACCCTAAACCCTAAACCCTAAACCCTAAACCCTAAACCCTAAACCCTAAACCCTAAACCCTAAACCCTAAACCCTAAACCCTAAACCCTAAACCCTAAACCCTAAACCCTAAACCCTAAACCCTAAACCCTAAACCCTAAACCCTAAACCCTAAACCCTAAACCCTAAACCCTAAACCCTAAACCCTAAACCCTAAACCCTAAACCCTAAACCCTAAACCCTAAACCCTAAACCCTAAACCCTAAACCCTAAACCCTAAACCCTAAACCCTAAACCCTAAACCCTAAACCCTAAACCCTAAACCCTAAACCCTAAACCCTAAACCCTAAACCCTAAACCCTAAACCCTAAACCCTAAACCCTAAACCCTAAACCCTAAACCCTAAACCCTAAACCCTAAACCCTAAACCCTAAACCCTAAACCCTAAACCCTAAACCCTAAACCCTAAACCCTAAACCCTAAACCCTAAACCCTAAACCCTAAACCCTAAACCCTAAACCCTAAACCCTAAACCCTAAACCCTAAACCCTAAACCCTAAACCCTAAACCCTAAACCCTAAACCCTAAACCCTAAACCCTAAACCCTAAACCCTAAACCCTAAACCCTAAACCCTAAACCCTAAACCCTAAACCCTAAACCCTAAACCCTAAACCCTAAACCCTAAACCCTAAACCCTAAACCCTAAACCCTAAACCCTAAACCCTAAACCCTAAACCCTAAACCCTAAACCCTAAACCCTAAACCCTAAACCCTAAACCCTAAACCCTAAACCCTAAACCCTAAACCCTAAACCCTAAACCCTAAACCCTAAACCCTAAACCCTAAACCCTAAACCCTAAACCCTAAACCCTAAACCCTAAACCCTAAACCCTAAACCCTAAACCCTAAACCCTAAACCCTAAACCCTAAACCCTAAACCCTAAACCCTAAACCCTAAACCCTAAACCCTAAACCCTAAACCCTAAACCCTAAACCCTAAACCCTAAACCCTAAACCCTAAACCCTAAACCCTAAACCCTAAACCCTAAACCCTAAACCCTAAACCCTAAACCCTAAACCCTAAACCCTAAACCCTAAACCCTAAACCCTAAACCCTAAACCCTAAACCCTAAACCCTAAACCCTAAACCCTAAACCCTAAACCCTAAACCCTAAACCCTAAACCCTAAACCCTAAACCCTAAACCCTAAACCCTAAACCCTAAACCCTAAACCCTAAACCCTAAACCCTAAACCCTAAACCCTAAACCCTAAACCCTAAACCCTAAACCCTAAACCCTAAACCCTAAACCCTAAACCCTAAACCCTAAACCCTAAACCCTAAACCCTAAACCCTAAACCCTAAACCCTAAACCCTAAACCCTAAACCCTAAACCCTAAACCCTAAACCCTAAACCCTAAACCCTAAACCCTAAACCCTAAACCCTAAACCCTAAACCCTAAACCCTAAACCCTAAACCCTAAACCCTAAACCCTAAACCCTAAACCCTAAACCCTAAACCCTAAACCCTAAACCCTAAACCCTAAACCCTAAACCCTAAACCCTAAACCCTAAACCCTAAACCCTAAACCCTAAACCCTAAACCCTAAACCCTAAACCCTAAACCCTAAACCCTAAACCCTAAACCCTAAACCCTAAACCCTAAACCCTAAACCCTAAACCCTAAACCCTAAACCCTAAACCCTAAACCCTAAACCCTAAACCCTAAACCCTAAACCCTAAACCCTAAACCCTAAACCCTAAACCCTAAACCCTAAACCCTAAACCCTAAACCCTAAACCCTAAACCCTAAACCCTAAACCCTAAACCCTAAACCCTAAACCCTAAACCCTAAACCCTAAACCCTAAACCCTAAACCCTAAACCCTAAACCCTAAACCCTAAACCCTAAACCCTAAACCCTAAACCCTAAACCCTAAACCCTAAACCCTAAACCCTAAACCCTAAACCCTAAACCCTAAACCCTAAACCCTAAACCCTAAACCCTAAACCCTAAACCCTAAACCCTAAACCCTAAACCCTAAACCCTAAACCCTAAACCCTAAACCCTAAACCCTAAACCCTAAACCCTAAACCCTAAACCCTAAACCCTAAACCCTAAACCCTAAACCCTAAACCCTAAACCCTAAACCCTAAACCCTAAACCCTAAACCCTAAACCCTAAACCCTAAACCCTAAACCCTAAACCCTAAACCCTAAACCCTAAACCCTAAACCCTAAACCCTAAACCCTAAACCCTAAACCCTAAACCCTAAACCCTAAACCCTAAACCCTAAACCCTAAACCCTAAACCCTAAACCCTAAACCCTAAACCCTAAACCCTAAACCCTAAACCCTAAACCCTAAACCCTAAACCCTAAACCCTAAACCCTAAACCCTAAACCCTAAACCCTAAACCCTAAACCCTAAACCCTAAACCCTAAACCCTAAACCCTAAACCCTAAACCCTAAACCCTAAACCCTAAACCCTAAACCCTAAACCCTAAACCCTAAACCCTAAACCCTAAACCCTAAACCCTAAACCCTAAACCCTAAACCCTAAACCCTAAACCCTAAACCCTAAACCCTAAACCCTAAACCCTAAACCCTAAACCCTAAACCCTAAACCCTAAACCCTAAACCCTAAACCCTAAACCCTAAACCCTAAACCCTAAACCCTAAACCCTAAACCCTAAACCCTAAACCCTAAACCCTAAACCCTAAACCCTAAACCCTAAACCCTAAACCCTAAACCCTAAACCCTAAACCCTAAACCCTAAACCCTAAACCCTAAACCCTAAACCCTAAACCCTAAACCCTAAACCCTAAACCCTAAACCCTAAACCCTAAACCCTAAACCCTAAACCCTAAACCCTAAACCCTAAACCCTAAACCCTAAACCCTAAACCCTAAACCCTAAACCCTAAACCCTAAACCCTAAACCCTAAACCCTAAACCCTAAACCCTAAACCCTAAACCCTAAACCCTAAACCCTAAACCCTAAACCCTAAACCCTAAACCCTAAACCCTAAACCCTAAACCCTAAACCCTAAACCCTAAACCCTAAACCCTAAACCCTAAACCCTAAACCCTAAACCCTAAACCCTAAACCCTAAACCCTAAACCC
>CM024637.1:7168463-7203463 GCA_014182715.1 Eucalyptus cloeziana | reverse complement strand
ATAAACCCATTGACCCCCTGGGGCATGGTAGTCAAACTCCACTCGGTAACCCTCATAGGCCGACCAAAATGTTCCAGAGAAACTGCCATCTAGGGACCTGAAAAGGTTAAGCCCACGATAGGGTGAGACAATGTGTCAGCAAGTTTACCCCCTAAACTCTGGCTAGGAAGGAAATACGCCTAAGCCCTAAGCCCTAAACCCTAAACCCCAACCCCCAAAACCCCTAAACCCCTAAACCCAAACCCCTAAACCGCTAACCCCTAAACCCCAAACCCTAAAACCCAAACCCCAAACCCCAAACCCTAAACCCTAAACCAATGACCCAAAGACCAAGGACCCAAGGACCAAGACCCAAGGAGCCTAGACCCTAGACCCGTAAACCCTAGAACCATAAACTCAAACCCTAAACCCCAAACCCTAACCCCTTAACCCCCAAAACCCCAAGCCCAAACCCCTAAACCCTAAATTTCTTTTGGTTCAATCCAGCGGTATGATATAGCTACAAGAATACTCCAGTGTTCAAGGTAGAGAAAAAGCAATTCCTACGCCTATACACGTGCTTAGGCCACTTCAATTGGTCGGAGAAGGGTTGCCGCAAGTGAGACCGGGATGGCGATTCTATAGAAAGATGCTTTTCCGCATCCTCGTTAGTCCATTAAGGGGAGTAGCCCTTTCTTCGAGTATGGATGGTTTAGTACATTCATTCTGGAGCAACCAAGTGATGGTAACATAAAGGGGCCTAGGATTCAATAGAGTATAGGTTCGAGATCTGATCTTGGGAAAAGAAGTAAAGACATGCTTCCTACAAGGGGTGAAAGTGATCAATAGAAAGAACTCTTCATTAGAGCAAAGCCTTAATGCCAAACTTGGTAAACGAACCAAAACAACTAAACCATGCTTGCTTGGATCAAGATGTAAGGATGTAAGGCCTAGCCTGAGATACTTCCCACACGGTTCAATTAATTCTCATTCAAAAAAGGGTAATTTGTGGGTCTATTAAGGATTTTTTAGTCGTATTGAGGTCATTTGATGCTCATTTTGAGATTTCTTTATTTACATGTAATGCTTATTTCAAAATTCCTGTTAATTGTGGGTATTTTAATTTTTTGGTTTATTTGAAGAATGAGCATTTGTTCATGGTTTTAGGATCATATAGAGATTATTCAAGTTTAGGGGTTAAGAATGGATTTTGTGTGCATCATCTACCCCTCACATTTAACTAGTGTTTTCAGTATCAAGCTTGAGTAGGCAGGTGAAACAAACTACGAGTGATAAGCCAATAGAGCACCGATGGAAAATTTGTGTACATCTTACAAATCAGGTTATTTAGTAATTTTTGCTGTCAAAATGTTACCTATGTGTATTCATTAGGACCTTAAAAGTCCAACACATTTCTTTAAGATCAAGCTTCTTATTCTACCTCTTGTGGACCCTGACTATCGAGTCTCAAGTTAAGGCTATTTATGCAAACTCAAACAAGAATACGATTGTCATGACCAAAAAAATTTTAAAAATACGATTGTTGAAGGCTTAAAAAGATTCTAAGCGCCCACAACCCCATATACATACCTAAATTGATGATTTGCAGTGCTCCAAAGCATACTACAGCTCTCCAATGAAGCAAAATGCTGGTGCTATGTTGTCCCCTGCCTACGAATGTACTTTTGACATATTTACATGAAATTTGTTACCCTTCGAAACTTGACATGTTAATGCTTTTTGAACGCAAAATAAGATCGGACAATCGCTCAAGAAAAACACAGTAAGGAAATGGCGAAATGGAGGAACTACTCTTGCAATGCTATTGTTATATGCATGCAACATTTTTCTCAGCTGATGAAGAGCTTGACAGTTCTTTTCTAACTATTCCATCCCGCAACCTATCTTGAAGTGAAGCTCTTACAGAAGAAATAATAGGTGATGCATGTGAGGAGGAGGACACGATTTGCAAATTCTAGTACTAGTCAGAAAATAATTTTAGTGTAAAACAAAAATCAAATTTGCAGTTTCACTTTATAATGCTCTTTTGTATGTGCCCAACCATGCAAAATCTTCAGCTCAAATTTACTCAAATTCATCGGAAGATAACCTCATACCTTGCAGTAACCACTTTGTTAGAACTAGTACGAGCACCTAGAGGGGGGTGAATAGGTGATTAAGATGATTTTTTTAAAGCGTAACAGAATGTATAGACAATTTATTTGATGAAGGACTAAGGGATTAAAAACAGCAATCGATATAAGTGAAAGCAATGTAAAGTAAAAGGATTAGGGATAGAGAATCAAGACTCCAGATTTATAGTGATTCGGCTTAGACCAAGCCTACGTCCACTCTCCCGCACGGACAGCCCACTTGGCTGGATTTCACTAAGAATCAAAAAGAGAATTTACAATCTCATGCCCTTGATTCCACAGTGTAGAGACTTTACTACACTTCCTCAAGGTCTCACCACACTTCAGTCTCTCTTTTGATAACAAGTATAGCTCGAATGATAAGATCACAAAATAACAAAGAGATTCAGACTTTGGAATTCTTCTATCTTCCACTCTTGAACAACTTGAGCGTCTCCCTTTAAATACTTCTTCATGCCTTAATTACCGTTGGCACCTTCCAAAGAAGTTCTTCCAATCAACCCGTTGGACAGAATCAATTTAGAGAGATCTCGAGCTCCTCAAGGAAAATGTTGATAGCCCATCAATCCCGCTCGCCCATACAATCAGGATCTTGGTTTCCATAAGTAGAACCTTCCAAGTATAAGTTGCGAATCTAGAGAATCTAGTTTATTCGAATACAAATAAAAGATCTTGAAATGCTAATTCCAGTCGTGAGATATTCCTTAACCATTAGAGTCAAAACCATACTAGAAGTAATCAGAATAGAAGTTTTAACTTTGTCGGTCTGGAATCTGTCCATAAGAGTTAGACTTTAAAACTTGAGTCTTGATGTCTTTAAATTTTGGTTTTCAGACTTTGCCAGTAGAGTCTGCAAGTCTTCAAACTAGACTGATGGAAATGTTTTGTCGACTTCAAAATACCTTAAGAAGATTTTTCTAACAATCTCCCCATTTTTTATGGTCACAAAACTTTCCTGCAGATTTGGATACAATTGCCCTGCAATACAACATTTAAGCTAGCAATGATATCTCAAAAAAAAATTAGAGTAAAGATAGTGAAAGTTGTCGATTACACAGATCTACATCCACAGAAAACAAATTAGTCTTGTACAGATATTAATCAACTATCTTTATCTAACTTAATAACTTAAAGTACTGCACTAATAAGCAAGTAAACCAAAGTCTAAAACCAACCAAAGATAAAGTCAATCACAATCACATCAAAATATTAAATCCAAAGTATGTTCAAAAATTGAAAGTTTGGAATAGAAATCTGCGAAAAAACTTCTCCCCCTTTTTGTCAGCATAAAAAGGTGAAAAAGTCAGGGTGCTCGAGGAATGCTAACAAGTTGAAAATCTCCCATTGACTTGACAGTTTCCTCCAGTTTCCTCAAATCCTCCTGTAGTTGTACAAGAGTTGTGCCTTTGGCAGTGGCCTGAATCTGAAGATTAATATTCTGAATATGTTCTTGCAATGAGATGGACATGGCACGATTCTCATTTTGCAGTGTCTGGATTTCGCATCCTAAAGCATAAACCTGGCCTTTGAGCTCCAAAAAAATTTCAAGCAATCTTTTAAAGTCTCCTGAATGTTCTGTCTACATGCTTGCTTCAGCATGGTCTGATTATGGAGTAAAGCCAGTGGAGCGAATATCAACAGGAAGATCAATATTTGGAGATGTTGCCTCTTCCTCAGGAAATTGAGAGGCGTGGACATCCTCTACACCAGCAAGTGAACGACTGACACTTGCACTAGTAAAGGTTAAAAGAGGAACACTCTCTCTTTGAATATCTCCCCCTGTTTCAATGCCTTCTGGAGGATAGAAGTATTCTTCTTGCTGAGAAGCTTCTTCAGTGTCAAGATGTCTTTGATCCTCCTTTTCTGCTAGAGAATATGCACGACCTTCTTCGGCATGTTGTTCTTCTAGCTGTTGCTTTGAGTCTGTTATGGCTGTTTCTTCTTCTTCTTCTTCTTCTTCTTCTTCTTCTTCTTCTTCTTCTTCTGTCTACATGAATTCCTTCTCCTAGTTCCCTTTCTCAGTTTCTTCTTCAACTAGATGTTCTTATTATGCTGATTCAATAACATGATGCTGGGAAATAAAAGCAGAGATAGAAATATCATCCTCATCATCTTCATCCTGCAAGATGATCGCCCGCCTTCTCTTAGTAAGAGACCAGTCATAGGATCTTTTCCTTTCCTCTTTGCAGCAGATGAGTCTTATCTGGTCTTGACAGGGGTTGTCTCATTGAACCGCTCAAGTTTGCCGAGTTCTTTCAGACGCATTTTCGTAATCATCTTCAGCCCGATGACCATTTGATCAATAGTCTTCACACACAAAATGTTGGGAGGCTGAATATTCAAATGTCTGAATAAACGAGTGATGAGAGCAGAATAAGGGAGTTTGCCCTTGTCCTTGGCCATAGACCGATACATGTGGAACATGATGGTATGGGGCAAGGAAAAGTTATGGCCGATCTTGATGGCATACATCAGTTTTGCTTCAGAAATAGATACATCTATCTTCGATGTCGACTTAGGTCTGAGACAGTTGATCACAATTTTATGAAGCAAAATGTTTGAAGCACTCATCCTCGAATAGGAGAGACGACGTCCTTCTGCGATTCTATCTTTTGGAAGCTCCAAAGTTGCATGGCTAACAGACACAGAAATTGATTGGAAAGCTCCTCTTTCCACACCAATAACGTCAGCCAAAGTATCTATATCAATCACATACTCTTTATCCCTCACACTGAATGAAAAACTGTTTGCATCAAGAAAACTGAGGTTGGAGTAGAAATAAGCCATTAGTTCAGAATGAGCAATCTCGCTTTCAGTGCAGAATTGATGAAGTTGAAGTTTCTCAAACTTCTCCCTTAAATTGATGCTTAACAGATCTAGAAAATCAAAATCCACGTTCGTGGGCTCATCACTCCACGCTTCAGCAATTTAGCATACACCTGCTTATGTTCCTCCGATCGAAACAATTCTTCTCTCTTTCCTTGAAGATGTGCAGCCACACCCATTCTTGGCTTGAAATGCACAAACATTTTCTTATCATCATCCTTCCCCTCAGTCTGATTGAAACTACCAAAACGAGGATCACTCGGAAAATTTGCAAAAGTCTTTGCCGCTGTTCCAACAGAAACAACACCCGACCGTTCCATCACAGTCAGAAAATGAGTCTCATTCTTATAACTCTTTTCTTTCAGAAATTCGTCAATAAATGTCATTGCAGAACCCCCTTCTTTCAAAACAAAATAAAACCTATAAACAAATGCTGGCTTAAGAGACCTTATTGGTTCTACATCTTCAATGATGTTTTCCTCTACATGTTGAGGGTTACGATCATGTGATCTAGTGGAAGAAGTGCGCTGTTGAGAATGTTGATGCATCTGTCCACTTAGAGAGTCTCCTTCTTCAGTAAGATCAAAGTGCGTAGGCCCCTCACCTAAGCCTTGTGGTCCCCTGCTTGCTATTCTGGAAGATTTCCTTCGGTGCGACATTGTCACTGTCTTTGAGAGAACTTTCACACTTGTATCACAAGAAAGATGAAAACTTGAAGAGATGATCTTGCGAAGGAAAATCTCAGAGAGTGAAAATTTGTGATCTAGGGTTTTTAGTAAAATGAGAAGAGGAAGAGAAAGAGTATAAAAGGTAATTGATACGGGGTATGTGAAACATCACAAAAAAGGAAAAACTAAAAATACCTTTTCAGAATAACTGCCTTTTTAAACAAATCGATAACCACCGCTTTTTAAAAATAATTGCCTTAATAATATCAATTAGAGATTAACAGGTGGTCTTACCTTTTCGAGATATCAATTTAAACGAATAAATGAACTGTAATTGAAATAACTTACAGTCGTGACGCTTGGTCTTCTATATCCGAACTTTTGAGTCGATGCTTTTCGGATTTAGTTTCGAGTCCGAGCTTCAACAGTCTTCGGAGATAAAATGTTGAGTCTTAAACGAATAGACTCAAATAAACTTTTCTCAAGCGGCTTTGTGAAGATGTCTCCGCCTGATTCTTTGAGTCGATAAATTGTATCAAGACTTCTCTATTCTGAACATGATCTCTTATAAAATGATGTCGAATCTCAATGTGTTTTGCTCTTGAGTGAATAATAGGATTCTTTGTAAGATTGATTGCACTAGTGTTGTCACATTTGATCTCGGTACAAGAGTCTTCAATACCAAAGTCTCGTAGTTGTTGTTTTATCCAAAGTCTTTGAGAACAACAACTTCCAAGAGCTACATATTATGCTTCAGCTGTTGAAAGAGCTACGGTACTTTGCTTCCTTGAAAACCATGATACTGCCCTGTTACCGAGTAATTGACAAGTGCCAGAAGTGCTCTTTCTTTCAACTCTACAACTTGCAAGATCTGCTTCTGAATAACCAAGAAGAGTAAAGTTTCCTTCTTTGGGATACCATAGACCAATCTTAGCAATAGTTGCAACATATTTAATGATACGTTTAGCAGCACTTAGATGAGATTCCTTAGGATCCGATTGAAACCTAGCATATATGCAAACACTAAATAATATGTCGTCTAGATGCGTAAGATAAAGAAGTGAACCAATGATACTCCCGTATAGTTTTTGATCGACTTTCTTCCCTCCTTCATCTTTGTCTATCTTCAAAGAATTTGACATAGGTATGTCAGTCTTTTTGTAATTCTCCAAACCGAACTTTTTAACAAGTTCTTTTGCATATTTTTCTTGATGAATAAATATTCCTTCTTGCAGTTGTTTCGCTGGTAAACCAAGGAAGAAGGATAGTTCACCCATCATGCTCATCTCAAATTCATCCTGCATAGACTTAGAAAATTTCTTGCACAAAGTCTCATTAGATGATCCAAATATAATATCATCGACATAAATTTGAACAAGTAAAAAGCTTTTACCTTCCTTTTTAATGAATAAAATAGTATCTACCTTTCCTTTAGTGAAACTACTTTGAATTAAAAAGTTACTTAGCCTTTCATACCAAGCTCGATGAGCTTGTTTTAATCCATATAAAGCCTTCTTCAGTCTAAACACTGAGTCTGGTTTCTTTGAGTCTTCAAATCCAGGAGGTTGTTCCACATAGACTTCTTCTTGGATAAATCCATTTAGGAATGCGCTTTTGACGTCCATTTGGAATAACCTGAAATTCTTATAGCATGCAAAAACAAATAATAATCCGATTGCTTCTAACCTTGCTACAGGAGCATAAGTCTCATCATAATCTATCCCTTCTTCTTGCGTGTATCCTTTAGCCACGAGTCTTGCTTTGCTTCTTGTCACTTTGCCTTTTTCATCGACTTTGTTCCTAAAAACCCATTTAGTTCCAATAATAGATTTACCTTTTGGTTTAGGAGTTAATTCTCAAACGTCGTTAATACTGAATTGTCTGAGCTCTTCTTGCATTACTTCAATCCAGCTTTCATCAGCTAAGGCTTCTTCAATACTTTTGGGTTCTATTTCAAAAATAAGCGCAACAGCACTAGACTCTTCTCACCTTTTGGATCTTGTTCGAATTCCCTCATTAACGTTTGCAATAATGAGTTCTTCGGAATGACTAGACTTGTGCTTCAAGTTACTGGATAGTCTGATAGGTTGTTGATCTTTTTCTTGAGTTGATTCTTCATCAGTAACTTGTTGTACTGCTTCTGAATTTTGAACTACTTCAAGGGAGGTAGACTTAGTAGAGTCTGGAGTAGATTCTGATTTTTCAGTCTGAATTGGTTGAATTTATGGAGAGTCTTGAAATTTGATATTCATTGATTCTTCCACAGTCCGAGTCTTCTTGTTAAATACTTTGTAGGCTTTGCTTGCAGTTGAGTAATCAAGAAAGAATCATTCATCTGATTTTTCTTCAAACTTACCGACTCGATCATTTGTATTCTTTAGAATAAAGCATTTACAACCAAATACTTGAAAATAAGAAACAATTGGTTTCTTACCTTTAAAAATTTCATAAGGAGTTTTCTCAAGAATTGGTCTTAAAAACACTCTGTTAATAATATAGCAAGTAGTCGAAACAGCTTCAGCCCAAAACCTTGAAGAAATATTACTTTCAATTAAAAGAGTCATTGCCATTTCTTGTAAAGACCTATTCTTCCTTTCCACAACTCCATTCTGTTCTGGTGTATATGGAGAGGAGAATTTATGCTGAAAACCATACTCATCACAAAATTTAGCAAAGTCTTGATTTTCAAACTCACATCCATGGTCTGTACGAATACTTGAAATGGTGTGACATTTTTCTTTCTACACCTTCTTAGCAAATTTGAAAAGTGAGAAAAAGTCTCAGACTTACTTGTAAGAAAGTAGACCCAAGTAAATCGTGAATAATCATCCACTATTACTAGGCAGAACCTTTTTCCACCAATGCTTTGCATTCTTGTTGGTCCAAATAGATCCATATGCAGAAGCTGCAGTACACGATTAGTGGAAACTTTATTTATTGGTTTAAAAGAGTTTCTAACCTGTTTACCCAGTACGCATGGTGTGCATAGATCGACTTTAGGTAATTGAGAATAGGCAATCCTCGAACAAGTTTCTTGGAAGAGATCTTGGCAATTTGCTTCATGTTGGTATGGCCAAGCTTTCTGTGCCATAGATTAGCTTCATCTTGCATTGATATTAAGCACTGTGATCTTTCTTGATTCACATCCAGAAGATAGATATTTCCATGTCTACATCCAGTAAAAGATTGAGTAAAGTCTTTACTGATTCCTGAGCACGTTCCTTCCTAGAAATTAATCTTGAATCCAGTATCGCACAATTGGCTTATGCTAAGCAAATTGTAATTTAATCCTTCCACTAAAAAGACATTGTTGATTGATAGATTTCCTATTTTTATTGTTCCGTGACCAATAATCCTTCCTTTGTTATTACCACAAAAAGAAACTTTTCCTCCATCTATCTAGACAAGTTTTATGAAGCAACCTAAATCTCCTGTCATATGTCTTGAGCAGTCACTATCTAGATACCATTTTATCTTCCTTTTAATAGTGACCTGCAATTAAGAAGAATTCAAGCTTTCTTTGGTATCCACATCATTTTGGGTCTAGAAGAGTTAGAGCAATAAACAGTCTTTGCCCAATTTCTTTTAACAGGTCTCCAAACCAAAGGACGTTCTTTCTCAAAATGTTTTGAGCTTTGACACTTTGAACATTTTAAAGCATTTCAGCCAACAGGTTTTACAAAGACTTTCTGGAGATGATTTTCGTAAACAACTCTTGTTGGTCTTTGTTTGATTCTTTCCTCCACCTTTGAGAAATCAATTAGTGGAATAGTTTCAGAAGTCATACCGAGACCTAACTTATCAAAGTAGGATCTTTATATCGAAAGAATTTTATCCAATTTTTCAGAACCATTTGAAAATCTTTTTGATATGTTTGAAATATCATTTTTCAAATGACTATTTTCTTTGAAAACAAAATCTGAGTTTTCTTTCAAGATTGTAAAGTTCTTATCTAACTTTTCAAACTTTTCTTTCCAAATTTTATCCTATTGCTTCAATGTAGAATTCTCCTTTTTTAATTCGGAGATCCTCTTAAGAGAGGTTTTTAGACCAAGACATAGTTCATCAATATATCTCGAAACTTTGACAGGAATTTTTAGATTACTAACCTCAAGCTTATGGTCTATCCGTCTCAAGGTCTGAGTCTGAATCAGATTTTGCCATCAAACAAATATTAGCATAGTCATCATCACTTTCTTCACATTCAGTATCACTCTAAGTCTCTACTTTGAGTGCATTTTTGTATTTCTCAGCATTTCCTTTCCTTTTTCTTAACAGAGGACATTTAGGTCTGATGTGTCCCTTTTTTCTTGCATTCAAAACAAGTTACTTCTTTGTTGGAATCATCTTCCTCTGTTGATTTGTTCTGAAACCTTTGTGAGCTTTGTTTCTTCTAATTGAATTTTATTCCCTTTCTGTTCAGCTTTTTGGATCTCTTTATCATGAATGCCAGTTCTTCATCATCTAGATCTTCTTCGGAGTCTGTAGCATCAGAATAATCATTAGACTTTAAGGCAATAGATTTCTTACCTTTTGAATCTTCTTCTTTGTTGGTGTGCTCTACTTCGTAAAACTGAAGAGTTCCAATCAATTCGTCTACAGAGAGTGGTGCAATCCTCTATATCTCCCTTATTGAAGTCTTTATGTAATTCCAATATTTAGAGAGCCCACGTAGAAGTTTGTTGACCTTCATATGTCCTGAGATTGGATGTCCCTGATATTCAAGACCATTCACAATTTCAATAAAACGACTAAACATGTCAGTTATTGATTCTCCTGATCTCATCTTGAAAACTTCATATTGTCCCAAAAGAATATTGATCCTTGTCTCTTTCATTCGATCAGTTCCTTCATAAGTAATGTGAAGCCTATCCCAGACTTCTTTTGCTATATCACAAGAAGATATTCTGTTATACTCAGTAGGGGATAAAGCACAATATAATGAATAAATGGCTTTAGCGTCAAGAGTCTGTCTCTTGGTTATTTGTTCTTGAGTCATCTCGATAGGAGCCGCAACTTCTTTTCCTCTCTCTGATTCTGATGCAGCAGTAGAAATGATTCCTTTGTCTACCACTTCCCATTCCAAGGGATCTTTTGATCTTAGGAATGCTTTCATCTTGTTTTTCCATATGCTATAATCTTTTCCATCAAAGTATAGAGGTCTGGTGTTACTTTGACCTTCAACCAACCCTGTAGGCAACATACTAGCCATAGATCTTTAACTCAGAAGTAAAAACACTTCTAATAAACGAGTACACGAGCTCTGATATCAATTGCTAGAACTAGTACGAACACCTAGAGGGGGGTGAATAAGTGATTAAGATGATTTTTATAAAACGTAACAGAATGTATAGACAATTTATTTGATGAAGGACTAAGGGATTAAAAACAGCAATTGATATAAGTGAAAGCAATGTAAAGTAAAAGGATTGGGGATAGAGAATCAATACTCCAGATTTATAGTAGTTCGGCTTAGACCAAGCCTACGTCCACTCTCCCACACGGATAGTCCACTGGCTAGATTTCACTAAGAATCAAAAAGAGAATTTACAGTCTCACGCCCTTGATTCCACAGTGTAGAGACTCTACTGCACTTCCTCAAGGTCTCACCACACTTAAGTCTCTCTTTTGATTACAAGTATAGCTTGAAGGATAAGATCACAAAATAACAAAGAGATTCAAACTTTGGAATTCTTCTATCTTCCACTCTTGAATAACTTGAGCGTCTGCCTTTAAATACTTCTTCATGTCTTAATTACCGTTGGCACCTTCCAAAGAAGTTCTTCCAATCAATCCGTTGGACAGAATCAATTTAGAGAGATCTCGAGCTCCTCAAGGAAAATGTTAATAGCCCATCAATCCTGCTCATCCATACAATCAAGATCTTGGTTTCCATAAATAGAACCTTCCAAGTATAACTTGCGAATCTAGAGAATCTAGTTTATTCGAATATGAATAAAAGATCTTGAAATGCTAATTCCAGTCGTGAGATATTCTTTAACCGTTGAAGTCAAAACCATACTAGAAGTAATCAAAATAGAAGTTTTAACTTTGTCGGTCTAGAATCTGTCCATGAGAGTTAGACTTTAAAACTTGAGTCTTGATATCTTCAGACTTTGCCACTAGAGTCTGTAAGTCTTCAGACTAGACTGATGGAAATGTTTTGTCGACTTCAAAATACCTTAAGAAGATTTTTCTAACACACTCTACACTAAGTCCTTATCCAAAATACCAAGACAAAACCTTCAAGGAAATACACAAAATTACCTTTTAATATTTCCCAAAGCTTCGCTCACCATCAGGAGAGAAGATTTCAGATCACAACATTTCAGATCACAACAGGACTCACATTTCAGGCAATATCCTACACTTGCACGAAGGGAGGTATTACAATAGGGACAGAATTTTCTCAATTCCATCCTCAATGCTCTGGCATAGTTTTGGATACATTTGACATAAATCTGAAACTGAAAAACTTAAGCACTCAGAACAAGCTCGAGAGATTCGCGACGAACAGCTTCTGCATTGGCATCGAAAATAATACTTCTATTCCAGAAATTTAAGGCGATCTTGACAGTTTCATTGCCCAACCTGCAATCAGCGAATCATCAATATAATTAAATAAACTGGACATTGTGAACAAGTCACATGCTTATCATTATCAAAGTTCTCCCCCTTAGATTTCTGCACTGACGTTTAGCGACTCTCAGCATGATTGATTAATTGAAAGAAAGAACCTGGTGATCAAGGATGATAGTGCCTGTGGACCATAAGACAACTCTAGGGAACATCCTGCTTCCACTAGTTCCGTTGTTTGGATGAAGAAAGTACGAGCAAGAAAATATGCACGAATGTTTGGACAAGAAGAATGGTTAAACAAACTGCCAATGGCATAAATAGCTTGACCAACGCTGACCTAGATAATAACCACCAAAGATAAAATATGAATCACGGTTACCTCGCAAGTCTGAAAAAACTAAATACGAATTAATGCCAACCTATAGCAAAGCAAACTGTCCTTGAATGTAGACAGTGAAATCAAGTTAATCAACACTTTTTTTTCTCTCAAAACATACTCGTTGAAACATCATTTTTTTACGTCATAATAAACGTTGCATCAACAGTCATTTTTGCTGTAAAGGAAAGTACAGAAATTGAGAAATAAAGGGAAACGAATAGTTAACCACCGAGAAGTCGCACGTAACTCACGGGGTTGCAAAATCGGAGCCATCAGCTGAGGGGCGCGAAGAGGACGATCCTTCACTTCCAGGACCCTGTGCAAAGTCAAGGCAAACAAATATCAGAACATGCACAATGAAAGGCTCCTTTGCCATCGAAAAAGTTTTAAACTTTTTCGTTTTCTACTCAAGCGAGTGTGATAAGCGAACACTAGTTTCGAGTCTACCAGCAAGACAGACGGGGGGGTGTGGTGGGTGGTGGTGGAGGGACTCACGAGAGTGATGGCGTCGTTAAGGGCTTCCATGTACACGCTTCGGGGTTTCTGTTCGGACCTCAAACGGAAGGATGCGAAGAAGAAAAAGGGGGAGAGGTGTGTCCCAACAGAGAGAGGGGAAGTCAAAGGTTTCTACACGGTCGCGAAGAAGAAAGGGCACAGGATGAGGATGCGACAGAGACAAAACGAAGACGAAGAAGAAGACGAAGAAGGGGCAGCAAGGTGGGGCAGGATGTGTCCGTGCAGCTTCCGTACACGAAATATTTTCCAAAATAGATTCTCTGCTGATTTTGTTGTTTTTCGCTATTATTTAATTTGAAGGTGTCCCATTGACTTTTATCTCTTCTTTATTTGTCCAACCGGGAGGATGCGACCTTTTCTCCTAGTGTCCGGCACCTACACAATAGCAGCGTCCTCGAGAAATTTCAAGCTTCTGACAGTGCTGAATTAATCGGACCGAGTTGCCGCCGAGGTCCTAGCATAAGATGGACCCTTTTTGGCACGAACCATGCCTTCTTGAATACAGATTGATGCCTATCCGATTCGGCACGATTATAGTTACATCTTGGACCTAATTTCCCATTCGATTCAACATGACTATAGTTGCTATGTGAGACTCTCTTTGAAGTTATGACATTGTCCCAAATCTCATATATTAAGTCAACGCATGTATTTTCTTTATAAGCCGGTCTTGATCATTCTGTTTATTCTCCTCCTCGGGACCCACCACCATCATTTGTGCTTTGCCAAATGTAATCTTAGGAAAGATATCAATATAGTTAATCCTAGGTGTTGGTAAATTTTGAGACCAATTACATTTTAATTAGATAATTTGCCTAATAATGATCTTTAGTTTATTAAAAGAAGAAGATTGTCGGAAGCACATGGCAAAGAAGCCCAAAAGCTAGCCTCTTCGAATAGTGCTAGTAGGGTTTTGCGTTTTGGGTTTTGGGCTTAGCAAAGGAAGAAAACTAAGAGAATAAATTTTTACTCACATTCATATTGTATAACGATATTTTTTCTCCCTATGAGAATAAAAAATGCCCTTAATCTAAACCCTAAACCCTAAACCCTAAAATTACATATTTGTTAAACTCATTATCTTCAGTTGCTTTATTTTGAGATCTTTGAGTATTTTGCTTCCTCCAGTTGTACTTTCTTCCTTTTCTGTTTAACTTTCCGAACTTCCTTATCATGAGTGCTAATTCTTCATCATCCAGATCATCTTCTGAATCCATAACATCATAATCATCATTAGACTTTAAAGCAATTAACTTTTTACCTTTATGACATTCTTCTTCATCGATTTACTTCACTTCGTAAGATTGAAGTGTGCCCACTAATTCATCGACAGATAAAGGTGCGATCATTTGTGTTTCTCTAATGAAAGTCTTGATGTGATTCCAGTCTTTAGAAAGTCCTCGCAGCAACTTGTTGACTTTCATTTGCCCTGAGATTGTGTGACCATGATATGCAAAACTATTTACAATTTCTGTAAAACGGCTAAACATATCAGTGATGGTTTCTCCTAGCTTCATTTTGAAGGCTTCATATTGCCCAGGAAGAATGTTGATCTTTGTTTCTTTAACTCGATCGATTTCTTCATAGGTAACGTGCAACCTATCCCAAACTTCCTTTGATGTTTCACAGGATGAAATTCTGTTATAATTAGTAGGAGATAAGGCACAGTATAAAGAATAGATAGCTTTTGCGTCAAGAGCTTGTCTCTTGGTCATTTCTTCTTGTGTCATTTCTCTAGCATCTGTCACTTCCTTCCCTCTTTCTGAAGTTGAAGTTATTGTAGGAATAACTCCTTTTTTCACCACATCCCATTCAATGAGATCTTTCGATCTTAAGAAGGCTTTCATCTTGTTCTTCCATACGTTGTATTCCTTTCCATCAAAGTAAGGAGGTATGGTGTTGTTTTGACCTTCAACTAGTCCTTGAGTCAAAATACTAGCTATAGATCTTTAGCTTAAGAAGTAAAACACTTCAATAAATAAGAACACGGGCTCTGATATCAATTGAAAGGTGCTAGTGAATACACCTAGGGGGGGTGAATAGGTGTATATAAGAATTTTCGCAAGATTTAAAAAGATATTTTTGGTTTCAGTATATGTGGACAATAAGACATAATTCAAGTTTTAAACGAATAAACAACTCGTAAGCATAAATAAGAAGTTCAGGGATAAGAGAAAATAAACACATAGTTTATAGTGATTCGGCTTAATCCAAGCCTATATCCACTCTCCCGCACTGACAGCCCACCGGCTGAATTTCACTATGAATCAAAAGAGTCGTTACAATATCATGTCCTTGATTCCACAGTGTAGAGACTTTGCTACACTTCCTCAAGGTCACACAAGTGTCTTAACTCTCTTTTGAGTACAAATTTCTCGCTCAACAATTGAATCGGGAAAGAACAAGGAACTTCAGACTTTGGAATTTCTCTATCACGCACACGCTCGAATAACTAGAGCTTCTTCATTATATACTCCTTCATGCCTTCATATCTGTTGACACTTTCCAAAGGAGTTCTTCTAATTTACCCGTTGGACAGAATCAATTAGGGAGATCTTCAAGTTACTTAAGGAATATGATGATATCCCACCAATCCTGCTCGCCCATACAATCAGGATCTAGGTTTCCATAAGTAGAACCTTCCAAGTATACCTTGCCAATCAACGAATCCAATTTACTCGTATCAAACTCAAAATGAATAAAAGATCTTGAGATGCTATCTCCAGCCATGAGAGACTTCCTTAGCTGCTCGAA
Source organism: Eucalyptus cloeziana (assembly GCA_014182715.1). Lineage (NCBI taxonomy): Eukaryota > Viridiplantae > Streptophyta > Magnoliopsida > Myrtales > Myrtaceae > Eucalyptus > Eucalyptus cloeziana. The sequence continues at coordinate 7,187,609 of CM024637.1, read as the reverse complement.
TCAAAACCATAAATAAATACTTAATCCTAGATAAGTCTTCTTCGTCGGTCTTGAAACTGTCAATGAGGGCAGACTTTAAAACTTGAATCTAACGGTCTTCAGACTTTGATGGAAGAGTCTGCAGGTCTTCAGACTAGACTGATGGAAACGTTTTGTCAACTTCAAAACACATAAGGAAGTTTTCTCCAACAAGAGAAAGTGAGAGAAATGAGGGAAAAAGAGGAAAAGTTGAGGAAGAAGTTGGCCTATTGATACTCCTTGACTTGAAGTCCTAACTTGGGAAGCAAGAACACATCTTGGCCCTCCATTCCAACTTGAGGAGCAAGAGTAGATCTTAACCACACCATTGCCTAAACTTGGGGAGCACACAATTGACTAAACTTGGGGAGTAGGAGGCAATCTTGGCCATCCAATAATCTAAGCTTGGGGAGCAAGGGTTGATCTCAACCATGCAATTGCCTAGGCTTGTCCTCCAAGCTTGGGCATGTGGCCCTCCCTCTCCAATGTAAAGAACGGTTTCGAACAACTTTTGAAATAAATGTCATTACCTTATCAAACGGATTCAAAAAATTATGAAAATTTAATATGTTGTATAAAATATCTTAAATAAAATTTTTTATGAAGGAAGACAAGCCCAATTCGTTTTTATAAAGAGAAGAAAATCACCAAAGACAACCCAACATTTCGTCCGTCGGACAGATTCAGCGACCACAGAAGAAAATTCATTTCGGCATCCAAATCATCATAAACCACTTTGAAATTTTAGTATATTGTAAAAATGGATATCCTCTACAACTTTTGTGAAGGTATAATGTTCATATTCCAAAGGGAAAATGTTATAAAAAATTGAGAAGACAAATAGGTCATTGTCTTTACTGTACTGGACAGTTTTCACACGGTAAAAGAATAGGCTCTCGTACTAAACATTTCACCTCAGAAAAATATCAAATTAAATTATGTTATACATAAAGATGTTTTGAACAATTTTCATGAAGGAAGTTTCTCTAAATTCAAACCACAAGAAGTTCTATAAAACCAGAAAACAACGAGGTTCCAGGAATTTTGAAAACTGGAATCATAGGAGAATTTAAGAAACCAAAGGTGGCAAGTCTTCATGCAAGACCAAAGTCTTTGTCATGGCTTTTAGGGGGTATTAATGAATCAAGACTTTGAAGGCAAGCCTAAAATTAGGCTTCTAGAGGCTAGGTTACTATTCATGCGAGTTACTATTCACGCACACTATTCATTAGGGCTTGGGTTTGGGCTTGACAAACTTGGACTTGGGCTTAACTCATCCAATTTGGGCCTTTAATTTGGGTGTGAGGCTCATTGGGCCTTCGCTTGGCCCTGCTCACTTTCCAACTTTCAATTCTCAACCTACTAATCATTGTCCAAAGATTAAGGCTTACTGATAAATTGACAGATAAATGAGGCGACATCCGATAGATTGATCTTGGAATCCTTGAAAGTTCGATACTCAAAATCGGATTAAAATCCATGATTGAAATTGATCAAATGGAATTTTAATACGACCTAAACTATCGGATGGCTTTTAGGAGTTTTCACGCATTTGACCCATGGTTGATAATTTTTTATCCACGTTTGTGCCTCTTCAAATCATGGATAACCCTCGATTATCATGTAATCACAAGGAATCAATTACTCACCCTGAATACAAGATCAATAGAAAAGCGATTTACTGTCGTTCGCAACAAGCATCGTAATTGTGCGGAATCACCCGCAATCCGACTACGTACCTCTGTCAAATCGATTTATATCCATTTACTAATTGACTTGTAATAGTGTAGTATCGTCTCTCGTCGATCCTTATAGTCAAGCAATCTATCTTGGATTGAATTCATTGGTCGTTCACGTTTTAACCCTTTACGGCATCACCCAATAAATTAGTTAACTCATAAGTGATCAGTTCAAAGTAAATTAACTATCAATGCATTGATGAAATAACCATTTCATATATTTCGAAACGGGTCAAATTTCAAGATATCACACTCCTCACTCAAATCAGCAAGACCGAGGCCCGTGGTGGCCAAGTGAGCCTTCGGTGAGCTTGTCGGACCTCGCCCAACAAGTCGGCGGCAATGACGGTGGTGGCCGATAGTGGCCGAAGATCCGTTGGGGGAGAAGAAGAGAGAAGAAGAGAGAATGAGAAAAAAATAAAAGAAAAGAGTAAAAAGAAAGATAGGTTTGGGTTTGATTTTGAAATTGTCTCTGGGAACAAAAAAAGTGATCTTCATTCTACCAATTAGAATGAAGCAACCTTATAAATCTCTTCAAGTGGAGTAGGCACATTGTCAAATCACGTAAATTCACAATGTTTATGTTTTATTTCTGCAATTTATTTCTTGCTTGAATTATTTTGTTTATTCACCTTCCACATTAATTGTGACATGTACAATGGAGAAAGAACAAACTGTGCCATAAACCGATACAAAAGTTACTAAAGGGAAGGGGAAAGTTGCTTTCGGATACAACAAGAAAGCGTATAGTGGGCTTAAGGGTGAGAAAAACCATCTCTAGGAGCGATCAATCTCGAGATAACTTGGTGATGGAGACTTCGATGCCGTGTTCAGGTTCAATAACCAACATAAGAGCAGGGGAGTGGATGTAGTTGGGAGAAAGGGTGAAGGAGAAGTTGGAGAGAAGCTGGGCAATGAGAATCTTGAGCTCCACCATTGCCAGGGTCTGCCCGAGGCACACGCGAGGTCCTACTCCGAAGGGCATGTACAAGTGCGGCAGCTTACAGGCTCCTGTGATCCCATTGGCGAATCTCCCCGGGTTGAAAGAGTAGGAGTCTGGTCCCCATATCTCAGGGTCCGTGTGCAGTGTTAATGTGACATCCCAAATTTTCGACCCGTCCCGAATATATGAAATGGGCAACTCGTCGACGCGCCGATGGTCCTTTTTCTCTAAGCTGATCACTCATGAGTTAGCCGATCTGTTGGGTGAAGCCGTTAAGGGATATAACCGCGGTAAAATCCCTAAAAGCTACTCGATAGGTCGGATCGGACTAAAATCGTGTTCGGTCGATTTTAACCACAAAATTGAACTCGATTTCGGGAATCGAATTTTAAGCGTGTCATAATTCTTATTTTTAGGACTTGTCTCATCGTCCGTCAATTTATTGACGAGTTCGAAATTTCAAGAAAGAAATTATCGGAAGGAGAATCGGAGGCAAAAGAAAATAGAAAGGGAAAAAGAAAAGAATGGATTGTTTAAAATCCTTTTTCTCTCTCTCCCTTTTCTTTTTTTTTTTTCTCTCTCTCTCTCTCTCTCTCTCTCTCTCTCTCTCTCTCTCCTTTCCCTTCCCCATCCGTGCGCACACCTTCCCCCCAAGCCAAAAGCAAATTGGCTTCTTCTTCTTCTTCTTCTCTCTCTTTCTTTTTTTCACTTTGACTAGTCAAAAGTTTCTTTTCTTTATCTCTTTTCTTCCTTCTCTCTCTCCTCTTTCTTCTTCCCCTCTTCCCCACGTGAACGAGCCCTCTTCTTCTTTCTTCTTGTCCGAAAACAACAAACCAGAAGAAGAAGCTCGCCAGCCCGCGCGCCGCCCGTCGCCGTCGTTCCGCCGCCCTCGCACCGCCGCCCGCACATCCGCGTGCACCGCGCGCTCCGCCACCGCCCTCCTCGCGCTCCGGGCATCCTCCTCCGCCGCGCGAACCAGCTGCTGTCCAGCCCCGTTCAGCCCTCGTCCGGCCACCTCCGACCACCGATTGAACTCGCCGGACCTCCACCGACCTTCCCCGTGCCTTGCCGCCCTTGTGGATGTGTTTTATGGCTGTTTTGTGAGTTCTTTTTGCAGAAAACGCAGCCTCCACGAGTGGGTATTGCAGCGCGGCTTTAGGCCAGCTTTTGGGCCGTTTAGACCCGGACCCCGAGACCCGCTTTGGAATTTGTTGTTCCCGCGCGAGCCCGTCGTTTTGGTACCAATGCGCGATTCCGGTGGGTAACCACACTAACGCTTGCTTAGTGGGTTAATTATGCTTATTGGTTGTTTAATGTGATTAATTAAGCTTGAGTGTTTTGATTAGGGTTTATTAGTTGTTTTTGATGTGAATTAGTTAAATTGAATGCATATTTAGCAAGTAGACATGGTCTACTATTTATTGAGGGTAGCCCGGGAATTTTCCGACCCTTAATCGGGCTTCAATTTGATATTTTGGGCCTAAGTGGAATTTTTGGCATTTAAATATTATTTTTCGGAATTAAATTAAATAATTATTTATTTTCCGAAAATTAACTTGGATGGCCAGCAACCGGAATATTATGCGATGATCGTGGTGCAGCCGTTTATTTAATTGAGCTTTATATTGCGCTGAATTGAATTTATGGTAATTATATATTTAATTCTCGAAATTAATTATTTAATTATTTATTTTCTGAAAATTCAACTGTGATGGCCAGCGACCGGAATATTACGCTGAGGACAATGGTGAAGTCCGTTTATTTAATCGGGCTTTATTTTGAGCTAAATTGAATTTCTAATATTTATTATTTAATTTTCGAAATTAATTATTTAATTAATTATTTTTCGGAAATTAAGGCTGAGATGGCCGACGACCGAAATCGTGTGCTGATTGTCGTGGCGCAGCCCGTTTATTTATTTGAGCTCTACGTTGCTTGAAATTAATTAAATTGTGATATTTTAGGGGTTTGCCCAAAATTGTTTGGAATTGATTGAGATCGAATTGTTGTTTGGAAATTGGCCAAGTTTGTTTATTTAGCATTCTTATGCGTTATTGAGTCGTAAAGTATGTGGAATGGTGAGAATGAATCGAAGTACCTTGGGGTTGGATTGATCGGAGTACGGTGTATGGGCCTCGTGGTTCGGTGACTAAGGATGTCGGCTGGCGAAAACGCGCGCTTAAAGAACGCACGTATCGGTCTAGTACTCACATTGTTATAGACATGCATGGTTCGGTGATGGGGAAGATCACTGGCGAAAACGGTGCCTTAAAGAACGCATGCACTTGTCTATTAAACATATTGTTATAGGCATGTATGGTTCGGTGATTAAGGGTATCACTGGCGAAAACGGCGCCTTAAAGAACGCATACACTTGTCTATTAAACACGTTATCATAGGCATGTGTGGTTCGGTGAGTAAGAACATCACTGGCGAAAACGGCGCCTTAAAGAACGCACACAGTTGTCTAGTGAGTACATGATTATAGGCATGTGTGGTTCAGTGAGTGGGATATCACTTGGCGAAAATCGCCTTAAAGAACGCACACGGTTGTCTAGTGAGTACATGGTTATAGGCATGCGTGGTTCGATGATGTGGAATATCACTGGCGAAAACGGCGTCTTAAAGAACGCACGCAATTGTCTAGTGAATTAATCACCTTGGCGAACTTGACGCTCGAGAGCACTGATATGGCTCTATGACCGAGTGAAATGTGGGAAGTTATATGGTGTGGAACCGATGACCTAGAAGGGTCCGTCTGACATGTAATCGACTAGTTCGATTGACCATCGATTTGATTGATTGTTCGTTGTGTTTTATGAAACGTGGTATATAACCTTGAATTGCGGTGGAATCGAAGCCAAGGTAAGTCCTCGACTCGTGATGTGCTTAGGCAACCGAGTAGTGTATTGGCTCCCTAATTGAGTCTTAGTGGGGTAGAACTCGCTGAGACGTAGTCTCATCCCGGTTGTGGGATAATATTTCAAGCCCCTAGAATGGCAACACCTCCACCTCCTCGTCCACGCATGCATTATGGCATTCCAGAGCAGATCTCGGAGTTTGAAACCCATTTTCATGTCCACCCTCATCCGGAAAGGTTAGTGTACATTTTAGTTTAGTCGACCATCTGGGTCAATGTGGGAGAGGATGACCAAAGGCCCCACCGGTATCGGTCTTGGTACCGTGACTATTTTGATGGTCGTAGAGAAGGCCCTATCTCGGAAGAGGACGTCCCTTTTGACGTGATGGAAAAGGCGTTCGGAGAGGGAACGGCCGATCGAGTGGGTGGATCGGTAGTGGATCCGAGAGCCCCAAATCGGGGCCGAAGCTTTTACACCGTACCTTCGATCGAGGCGAACAATGAGCACAGGGATATTGGTGGAATGGCACGGCGGGAGGTGGATGGGCCGGAGGAGGATGAAGATTGGGGAGTAGGCGAGGAGATGCTTGATGATGAGCCGGCATCAGAAGCCAGAGAAGAAGTTGAAGAGGAGGAAGAAGAACCAGAAGAGGAGGAACCTAGCGAGGAAGGAACTGAGGAAGAGGATCCGGATGATCCTAAGTATGACCCGGATGAGGATTGAATCTCATCCTCTCTTGTAAATCCGGTTTTGGTGTGAATAGTGGGAATCAGGAGCGATGAAGGGTTGTGAACTTTACTAGTTTATGTTTGTATATAAAAGTTTGGTTATAAGCTTCAATGTGAAAATTATGGCCCTACTTTTCTATCCCATTGTTTTATTGTCTGTGGATTTTCTTTATACTTCCGCTTGCGCATATTAAATGAACGGGGTCGGCGATGCGTCTGGGACGTCGCTATTAATCGACCCGGGTGAGGGATGGGCACGCATTCGAGGATCGGGCGTGACATCCCCTTTTGTCACGCCCGATCCTCGAACGCGTGCCCATCCCTCACCTCGGTCGATTAATAGCGACGTCCCAGACGCATCGCCGACCCCGTTCATTTAATATGCGCAAGCGGAAGTATAAAGAAAATCCCTGCATAATAAAACAATGGGATAGAAAAGTAGGGCCATAATTTTCACATTGAAGCTTATAACCAAACTTTTATATACAAACATAAACTAGTAAAGTTCACAACCCTTCATCGCTCCCGATTCCCACTATTCACACCAAAACCGGATTTACAAGAGAGGATGAGATTCAATCCTCATTCGGGTCATACTCAAGATCATCCGGATCCTCTTCCTCAGTTCCTTCCTCGCTAGGTTCCTCCTCTTCTGGTTCTTCTTCCTCCTCTTCAACTTCTTCTCCGGCTTCTGATGCCGGCTCATCATCAAGCATCTCCTCAGCTACTCCCCAATCTTCATCCTCCTCCGGCCCATCCACCTCCCGCCGTGCCATTCCACCAATATCCCTGTGCTCATTGTTCGCCTCGATCGAAGGTACGGGTGTAAAAGCTTCGGCCTCCTGATTCGGGGCTCTCGGATCTACTACCGATCCACCCACTCGATCGGCCGTTCCCTCTCCGAACGCATTTTCCATCACGTCAAAAGGGACGTCCTCTTCCGAGATAGGGCCTTCTCTACGACCATCAAAATAGTCACGGTACCAAGACCAATACCGGTGGGGCCTTTGGTCATCCTCTCCCACATTGACCCAGATGGTCGACTGAACTAAAACGTACACTAACCCTTCCGGATGAGGGTGGACATGAAAATGGGTTTCAAACTCCGAGATCCGCTCCGGAATGCCATAATGCATGCGTGGACGAGGAGGTGGAGGTGCTGCCATTCTAGGGGCCTGAAATATTATCCCACAACCGGGATGAGACTACGTCTCGCCGAGTTCTACCCCACTAAGACTCAATTAGGAGCCAATACACTACTCGGTTGCCTAAGCACATCACGAGTCGAGGACTTACCTTGGCTTCGATTCCACCTGCAATTCAAGGTTATATACCACGTTTCATAAAACACAACGAACAATCAATCAAATCGATGGTCAATCGAACTAATCGATTACATGTCGACGGACCTTCTAGGTCATCGGTTCCACACCATATAACTTCCCACATTTCACTCGGTCACAAAGCCATATCAAGTTGCTCGAGCCAAGTTCGCCAAGGTGATTAATTCACTAGACAATTGCGTGCGTTCTTTAAGACGCCGTTCGCCAAAGTGATATTCCACATCACCGAACCACGCATGCCTATAACCATGTACTCACTAGACAACCAGTGTGCTTTTAAGGCGCGCCGTTTTCGCCAGTGATATCCCACCTCACCGAACCACACATGCCTATAATCATGTACTCACTAGACAACTGTATGCGTTCTTTAAGGCGCCGTTTTCGCCAGTGATGTTCTTACTCACCGAACCACACATGCCTATGATAACGTGTTTAATAGACAAGTGTATGCTTTTTAAGGCGCCCGCTGGGCCAAAGGATACCCTTAATCACCGAACCATACATGCCTATAACAATATGTTTAATAGACAAGTGCATGCGTTTTTAAGGCGCCGTTTTCGCCAGTGATCTTCCCCATCACCGAACCATGCATGTCTATAACAATGTGAGTACTAGAACGATACGTGCGTTCTTTAAGGCGCCGTTTTCGCCAAAGGACATCCTTAGTCACCGAACCACGTAGTCCATACACCGTACCGATCAATCCAACCCCAAGGTACTTCTGATTCATTCTCACCAATCCACATACTTTACGACTCAATAACGCATAAGAATGCTAAATAAACAAACTTGGCCAATTTCCAAACAACAATTCGATCTCAATCAATTCCAAACAATTTAGGGCAAACCCCTAAAATATCACAATTTAATTAATTTCAAGCAACGTAGAGCTCAAATAAATAAACGGGCTGCGCCACGACAATCAGCACACGATTTCGGTCGTCGGCCATCTCAGCCTTAATTTCCGAAAATAATTAATTAAATAATTAATTTCGAAAATTAAATAATAAATATTAGAAATTCAATTTAGCCAAAATAAAGCCCGATTAAATAAACGGACTTCACCATTGTCCTCAGCGTAATATTCCTATTCCCGCTAGCCATCACAATTGAATTTTCAGAAAATAAATAATTAAATAATTAATTTCGAGAATTAAATATATAATTACCATAAATTCAATTCAGCGCAATATAAAAGCTCAATTAAATAAACGGGCCGCACCACGATCATAAAGATAATATTCCTGGGCCACGGGCCATCCAGCTGAATTTTCGGAAAATAAATAATTATTTAATTTAATTCCGAAAATAATATTTAAATGCCAAAAATTCCACTTAGGCCCAAAATATCAAATTGAAGCCCGATTAAGGGTCGGAAAATTCCTGGCTACCTCAATAAATAGTAGACCATGTCTACTTGCTAAATATGCATTCAATTTAACTAATTCACATCAAAAACAACTAATAAACCCTAATCAAAACACTCAAGCTTAATTAATCACATTAAACAACCAATAAGCATAATTAACCCACTAAGCAAGCGTTAGTGTGGTTACCCACCGGAATCGCGCGTAATTGGTACCAAAACGACGGGCTCGGCGCGGGAACAACAAACCCCAAAGCGGCCTCGGCCCGGCCGGAACGCCCAAAAGCCGCCTAAAGCCGCCGCAATACCCACTCGTGGGAGGCTGCGTTTTCTGCAAAAGAACTCACAAAACAGCCATAAAACACATCCACAAGGGCGGCAAGGCACGGGGAAGGTCCGGTGGAGGTCCGCGAGTTCAACCGGTGGTCGGAGGTGGCCGGACGAGGGCTGAACGGGGCTGGATGCAGCAGCTGGTTCGGGGAGGAGGATGCCCGAGCGCGAGGAGGGCGGTGGCGGAGCGCGCGGTGCACGCGGATGTGCGGGCGGCGGTGCGAGGGCGGCGGAACGACGGCGACGGGCGGCACGCGGGGCTTTCGGCGAGCTTCTTCTTCTGGTTTGTTGTTTTCGGACAAGAAGAAAGAAGAAGAGGGCTCGTTCACGTGGGGGAAGAGGGGAAGAAGAAAGAGGAGAGAGAGAAGGAAGAAAAGAGATAAAGAAAAAGAAACTTTTTGACTTGGGGCAGGTGTGCGCACGGATGGGAGAGGGAAAGGAGAGAGAGAGAGAGAGAGAGAAAGAAAAAAGAAAAAAAGAAAAGGGAGAGAGAGAAAAAGGATTTTAAACAATCCATTCTTTTCTTTTTCCCTTTCTATTTTCTTTTCGATCTCCGATTTTCCTTCCGATAATTTCTTTTCTTTTTCGAACTCGTCAATAAATTGACGGACGATGAGACGAAGTCCTAAAAATAAGAATTATGACACGCTTAAAAATCGATTCCCGAAATCGAGTTCAATTTCGTGGTTAAAATCGACCGAACACGATTTTAGTCCGATCCGACCTATCGAGTAGCTTTTAGGGATTTTACCGCGGTTATATCCCTTAACGGCTTCACCCAACAGATCGGCTAACTCATGAGTGATCAGCTCAGAGAAAAAGGACCATTGGCGCGTCGACGAGTTGCCCATTTCATATATTCGGGACGGGTCGAAAATTTGGGATGTCACAATTAACACCATCGTCCACACGTTCACTCCCTCCGGCACTTTCAGGTCCCCGAATTTCATATCCGTCAAGGCCTCCCGCAACACCACTGGCACAGGGGAGTATAGCTGCAGCGACTCGTTTATCACCATTGTGAGCTGCACCCAGGACAGAAAGGTTAACACATGCCGATGATCATGAAATCAAAACGTTATATTATGTGCACTGTCTTAAAGGTATGGGGAAGGCTCACCAGTTTCATCTTACGGATCATATCAGCATCAGGAAGACGGTCCCCACAAACTTCAAGAACCTCGGCACGCACACGATTTTGCCACTCTTGACTGGAAGCCAGCAGCATGAGGCACCATGTCGCAGAGACGGCATTGGTCTCATACCCAGCCAAGTAAATGTTTTTGCAGTTGTCGACAATGAAGCGGTCCATGGCCTCCTGGCTCAAGTCACTGTTTTTGGCACCCTCGAGAACCATCTGCAGAAGGTCCTTCTCATATGCAGTTTCCATCCTCTCCTTCACCACCTGTAGTATCAAACTGCGGACCTCCTTCTCCAGTGCCCAGGCTTCTCTGTTACTCTTGGTAGGGAGGTATCTGCGTCATTGCATAAACAGAATTGATTAAAGCAGCTGAACGACAGTGGATTTTCCTTTTTCCCTTTTCTTTTCAAGGGGGTGGTATGGAAGGGAAGGCTTAATTGGAGGTTTTTCGGGAGAAAGAGATATTTAACTTCACACCTCATGCCAGGAATCCCAATGGAAAGACCTTTCTTGGACATGGCCTCTTGGAGAGCCCTCAACTTGTGGAAGATCTCCTCTCCTTTGGTAAAATTGCTGCCAAAGCAGGCCCTGGAGATGACATCTCCGGAGAAACTTCTCATGTGCTGGTCGATGTTAATGCTGGCTACTCCACCGGCTGCCTCCACTTTGTTCTTCCAGGACTTCAACAGTTTCTCTGTGGACTCGTTTATGAGGTTTATCATTCCCTGCGAGCGGGCAAACTCAGAAATGTTAATTTTAAAAAGGAAAAATCGGTGGTGGTGACGGTGATATTGAAAGACATCAATTAAGATAACATACCTTGACCTTCTTTATGTAGAGCTCAGGAGCGAGGATCTTGCGCTGATGAGCCCAGTGGGGGCCGTTGGAAGTTAAGATGCCTTGACCCATCAAGGGAGCCCTCTCCTTGAACTGGTATGAGGGCTTACCCAAGTCCAAGGATGTGCAGGTGATAATCTCCCCACCACGTCTGGTCGGTTCACATAGATTATCTGTGTGTTCCCCAGCGAGAACGCAAATGTATCTCCTGTAAAAATCATGAGACATCAGCGCATGACATCAGCCTGATCTGATTGTCCATGTCCGAACCACAAACGATCAATCCAATTCATTTAAGAGTGGGGGAAGGAGAAATGATCTGATTCAGGAGTAGTGAATTACTCTTGTTTTATTAATGAGTGAGAACGTGTCAAATGATATTTAGCGTGAATGTGAGAAGTGATTTCGGGGCGCTGGAGTCATTTTGGTTGAGTCCAATCCTGATCCAGCTCCAGTGGAGCTACCCAGCGCCCGCATCGGTCATTATCAAAGAACTACCAATAACCCCAAAAAAGAAAGAGCAGACATTGGTAGGGGTTGCAAGTTTTAAAAAATGGAAACGGGCAGTGAAAGAACCTTCAACATCTACCGCCATATGCCGTGCGGTGTATCAACCGACATGATAGGCTTCAAGTTCAGCCTTAAGGTAGAGAAAACATATGTCACGGTGATGCACGTGGTCATCCAGATCTGACTAGAAATCTGAGTAGCACCGATCTCTAAGTTTCATAAACTCTCTTATGATTATACGAAAATCTTGTGTCTAATTTATGTAGTTTGGAACATGGAAAATCGAAATACGTGAATATTGTTAGATTAATTGTGGAAAAGAGATGAAATTGCGAGTTAGGGCAGCCAGGAGGTGAACTACCGTATTGTTTTCTCCACTTGTCAAAGAAGGGGAAGAGGACAGCTGCGCAATCATGGCGGGCAGGGGGCTGGCCGGGCGGAGTCATGGGAACGGAGGAGGAGGAGGAGGAGGATCTCGCCTTTTTGATCTCCATGATGTTGCCGAGCAGGAAGGCGGGGGGCGGTCCATTGATGCCTTGTTTCCTCAGCAAGGACCTCGACTTTTCCGGTTTCACAACCAGCGCGTTGTACAGCCTCAGCAACACTCCTATTACGCCCACCACGGCTATGGATATCAGTGCCTTTGCGTTCGAGTACTGCAGATACTCCATTGCTGATGATCCTCCCTAGTCCTAATAGGAACGTCACTGCGGGAAGTCACAGCACCAATTGGTAGGTTGCTAATGGGTTTTGGTAGGATGGATTGGGAGGTTGTGATGCTGTTGCCAGATGCTAGCTGTGACATCCCCTTCTCCTCCCCCCCCTCCTCCCTCTTTCGTCCTCTTCCTCTCTGTCTCCTTTTTCTCCTCTCCCCCATATTAATTCTCTTCCCCCATTCTGCCATCCATCCCCCTTTCCCCCTTTCCCCTCTCTCTCTTTCTCTCCTTCCTCACGCCACCCCTGCTAGGGGTGGGCGCGACTCCCGGGTAGAACCGGGAACCGAAAAACCGCACCGGAGGGTCTGGTTCGGTTCTCGGTTCTAAGGGGACCGGTTCCGATTTCCGGTTCCTTTTTTCTGGGAACTGGGAACCGGTTTCGGAACCAGTTTCAGCTCCAAAAGGAAGAAGACAATCTTGATTCTTCACGACTCTTCATTCAGACCTCACAGTCATGCTGCCAGACACCACTCTGAGTCTCGCCACCGGATGCTGCTTGTCCTCGAGCCACTTCATGATGGGCCAGTTTCACGCTACAAATTTTTAACGAAGGTCCGAGACTTCATAATCCTTAAATCAGTAGCAAACGAGATTAAAGAGACTTACAGTGCATAGCTCATGATACGAGACACCATATTACGTAATATGTTTATAGCTTATGTAGCGTGTTGTCGATATAGAGTGCACTGAAAAGTCAAGAAGGACAGCGACCATCGTCAGCCTCCTCGATCCGTCATCACTTGCTATCAAACAACAAAGGCAAAAGGGCAACAAGTAGGGAGCTACTCTGCCCATGTTCCCCTCCTGTGATTGGCAGGGGCATAAAGAAAATTCGCAAAAACAAATAGGCAGGCTCAAAAGCCCGAGCCAGACTACCAATGAATTCTTATCGAGCTTGATGCTCAAATAATGTATTACCATGTAATTTCGAAAGTCTAGCTTGTCATCGACACCATCCCTTCGAGAAATTATTGCATTGGCTTCCATGAATCCTCGGCGACTTCTCTCCAAAAAAATAAATAAATAAATAAATAAATAAACTTATCTAGACTCGGATTCATAAATCAAGTGCAATCACAATGTGATTGAACTGGCCCATATGAAGTGGCTCGAGACAGGTCTTTGGCCCTCACTCTCTCACAGCCTGCCGTGGTGGCAAGTGCAGTCTATTCTTGTGTATCAACCCTAGAGGTGTGCAAAAAAACTGGGACCTGCCCAAACCGTCCGGAACCGAACCGGAATCGCCCGGAACCGATGGTTCTTGAGAGAACCGGTCCGGTTCCCGGTTCCAATTTATAGGAACCGGTGGGTACCGGTTTGGTTCCCAGTTTCGTGGGCAGATCCGCCCACCCGGACCGGACCGATTATATTATAATAATATATTAATTTTTACTATTAAAATAAATTTCTAAATTACTAATTAGCAAACCTAAATTTTTAGGGCTCTATCTCCTCTCATGGTTTCTATGATTTTATAAGAATTTAGTATAGTAAGTTGCTTTTCAGCAACTCAACAAATCGTTCTTTTAAAAGATACTTTCGGGACTCACATAGGACACTATGTTCAAGAAAATGTGAAGTTTTGTTGGAATTGTTTCTACAAAAAGAATTTAGTAAAGCAAAGGTTATAAGAGATTGAGCATTGTTCAGGGATAAAGGAAAAGACGACCTATGTATGACAATTGTCCATAACCTTGAACTTAAAGAATATTTTAGATTTTAACTGAAATGATTCAAAAACAGAAAAAAAAAAAACCTATTTCTCTTCTTTGGTAGTGTTTTCCAATAAAATAAAGAAAAATGGTACCCTTAATTAAGTCGGTTCGATTTAAAGAAAAATATTACTCGATATGAAAAGTACTCACGGCGGGATTTGGAAAACGATATTATTATTGGTGAGACCGGTTCCATGGATCCACCCGAGAATCGGACCGAACCGGCGATCCGGTTCTCGGGTGGATCCATGCAACTAACGGGCGGTTCCTGGTTCCAAATTTTTGGAATCGGTCCTTAGCGGGCAGTTCCCAGTTCTAGGCCAGGAACCGCCTACCCGGACCATGCACACCCCTAGTCGACCCACGGTGGTCCTTACAAAATCATGTGAAGATGAGAAAGACCGCTGCCTATTTCAAGCTCTCTTTGGGATTTGAGATGGTCCTTGCGCTTTTCCCCAACCTATTTTTACACATGGCAGTATCCATGATGTTCTCGAATTGTTCCTTTTCCTTCTCTTTTTGGTGCCATGATTTACACATGGCGTCGCCGGCGTTCACGACCCCTTGGCCGGTGGTCTTCGCTTCCTTCTTTGGGAAGTTACTGTAGAGTATATGCGTACGTTATAATTCAAATCTATATATATATATATATATATATATATATATATATATATATTAAAAAAAAAAGCTGTTGGGCCGATAAGTTAAGTTCTTGCTTACGACGGGTAGGTTAAGGGTTAAAAAAACGAGGAACTCATGACTGGGTAGGTTCAGGGTTCCATACCTAACCGAACCAGAACCTGGAACCGCTCTGCAGCCTCGAAAAAATATTGGCTATGTCTAGTGCTCCAACGTGACAAACAAGAAGGCACCTTAAATTGCGCCATGTGTCCAACGTGGGCCCCACTTTTCTCTTTCCTCTCTCTTCTCTCTCCCCCCCTCTGCACGTTCTCTCTGCAAATTTTTCCCCACTTTTCTCTCTCCTCTTTCTTCTCTCTCCCTCCTCTACATGCTCTGTCGCCCAACTCTCTCTTTGATCGCCCGTCTTTTTTTTTTGTGTGGATTTCTATGCATTTCCAATCCGACCCATTTTAGGCCGCTTATGTCTTCACCGACCCCAAGAATCGTGGCTTCTTGGAGGGATGTGGGTTCTCCACCTCGTTGTCCACGTCGTCGGAGGGAGTCCTGGGGTTTCACATCGAAGTCATGGTGCCCTGGCTCTACGTATGAGTTGACCCCACGCCCTTCGAGACGCTCACCTTGTTGGTAGTTGAGGCAGCGACGACAGCAGCAGCGATCGAGGAGGCAGGAGTGGGGGCCTCATACTAGCACCTCTTGTGCCCACCAAGAGCTTAGACGGTGGGGAAGCTTTTGTGACAGATTGAGCACTCATGCACCTTCCCGGACATACCGGAGGAGGTGGTCGCCGCGGAGGTCGAGGTGGCAGGCTGTTCGTCCGCATCGGTGAAGAGAAAGTGTGTTGGGAGAGAGAAGAGAGGAGAGAGGAGAGAGAAAAGTGGGAAGAGTCGGGCGAGAGCGTGCAAAGGAGGGAGAGAGAGGAGAGAGAAAAGTGGGGAGAAATTCGCCAAGGGAGTGTGCAGAGGGGAGGAGAGAGAAGAGAGAGGAGAGAAAAAAGTAGGGAGAGAGGAGAGAGAAAAGTGGGGGGGGGGAATTGGCTTGACAACGTGGGCCCATGTTGGACACATGGCGCAATTTGAGGTGCCTTCTTGTTTGCCACCAGAGTAGCCAATATTTTCTCCTGCAGCCCCCCTTCTTTTGTCTTTTCTTCTCTCTCTATCTTTCTCCCTCTCTCTTTTTTCCCCTCCCTCAGCCGAACCTCCCCCTTCTTCTTCTTGCTCATCGCTGCTTCACCCATCACTAGCACCGCCGTCGCCCCACGCCCTACTCACCATCACCATCACCATCATCATCTCCACCTCTTGGCTATCAAACCACCACCACTCACTGCTCATCCGATGAGCCATCTCACCGTCGAGCTCGACGAGCCGTCGTGCCGTCCGTGCCGCCGTTCGCTTGCCACCGCAAGCCACCACCTCGCCCGCATCCCTCACACTGTTCGTCATGCCGTCGCCGCCATCCGCAAGCCGCCCGCTCGCCGCCGCAAGCCACCCCTAAGCCAAGCCCTCGCCCCTTGGCCGTGGGTTTGAGGAGCCACGGCCGCCACCATCTTCGCCGTGCCGCCATTGGTGCCTTGAGACTCGTGTCTTCATTGCCGTCGCGCCACCGTCGTCGTGAGCTCGCCATCGCCAGAAATTGGTGAGTTAACCTCCTAATCGTGGATTAGAGCATTAATTGTGTTTAAGGATGGTTAGTTTAATATTAACAGCGATTAGTATTAGTTAATTTTAGTTTATTCTTAATTGCAATTAAGAATGGTTTAGATTAATTTTAATTGCGATTAGTTTAAGTAATTACGATTAGATTAATTAACCGTGGTTAGATTAATTAATTGAGTTTAGTTTAATTAATCGTAATTTATTTATTTTAATCGTCATTTATTTAATAATCGTAATTATTTTAATTAACATCGATTAATTTTTAATTAATTAAAGTAGGCTAATTAATCGAGTTTAGTTTAATTAATTGTAATTAGCCTAATTAATCATAATTAGTCTAGTTAATCGAGATTAGCTTAATTAATCGTGATTAGTGTAATTAATGACGGATTAGCCATTAAGTAGAATTTTATGCCCATTTTTCCGGGTGAGATTGTGCGTAATTCTGATTGTTCGCATGTGCGATGCCATATTATTGATTGCTCTATGATAAGTTCACTTATTATTACAAAAGAAGGTTTTATAGGCAATTAAATGGCAAGGTTTGAGATGTCGGGTTTGGACGCCGAATTTTACGTGATAAATAAAATAATGGGGTTTTAAAATAGAAGTGTGCAAAGTTTGATGGGTTGATTTTAAATACATGACCATGTGCGATTATTTTACCGGAATTTTAAATGTAAAGATTTTCCGAGATTTGTTATTTAAGCACGAACTCTTTTACACTTGGCTAATTGACGGAAGATAAAAATTAGCTTGAGTGTTGGCGTGCTTATGTGGTCATTTAATTGAACCCGTCACCTAATGGGAGTTTGGGGGCGATGTCCGATTTTTATCGGATGTTCGGTGGGGGTCCAAATGCCAAGTCGCGGTTGAGGCCAGACTGATACTCCTTTAGGGAATGCCGTCTAGGCGGGGGGTTCTAGATAATGTCGTGCTCGATGGGGTGGGACGATGCCTGGTCATGCCGAAAGACTGTCAACTCATGTGTTGGGCATGGTATGGGATGTGCCAAAACGGATTTACCCTAAACCCTAAACCCAAACCCCAAATCCCAAACCCCAAGCTCCAACTCCCGCCTCCAAACCTTAAACCCTAAATGCTAACCCGTAGCCCCTAAATCCCTGATGCCTAAACCCTATTTGTTTGTGGCTTTTGATATCATTTTCTATTTTTTTGGAGATATTTTTTTTACTGTAGCCTTACTTCTGATTGACTTACTTTTTTATTTTTATTTTTGTTCAAATGTTGAGCATTTATTAGTGGTTTATGGGCTATATTGAGGTTACTTTATACTCATTTTGCGTTACTTAGGATTTATATTTTGTTTTAGGATTACGGTACTTTGTTATTTGTTTGAGTTACCTAGTATTTATATCGAGGTCATTTGATGCTCATTTTGAGATTTCTTCATTGACATGTAGGGCCTATTTCAAAATTCTTGTTACTTGTGGGTATTTTCATTTTAGGTTTTATTTGAAGACTGGGCATTTATTTATGGTTTTAGGATGATATAGAGATTATTCAAGTTCAGCGGCTAAGCATGGATTTTGTTTGCATAATCTATGCTTCAAATTTAACTAGTGTTATCAGTGTCAATCACAGACGGAAAATTAGTGTCGATCTTAAAAATCAGGGTGTTCCTAGTAATTTTTGCTGTCAAAATGTTACCAATGTCTTTTCACTAGGACCTTAAAAGTATGATATTCAAGTGCATATGGTTCACAATTGGATGCAAAAAAAAAAAAAAAATCAAATAAAACTAACACATTTATTTAAGATCATCAAGCTTCTCATTCTGCCTCTCGTGGACTCTGAGTATCAAATCTCAAGTTAAGGTTATTTATGCAAACTCAGGCAAGAATACAATTGTTATTACCAAAAAAAAAAAAAAGAACACGATTATTGAAGGCTTAAAAAAAATTCTAAGCGCCCGTAACCACATGTATTTACCTAAATTGATGATTTGCAGTGCTCCATCACACACTGCAACTCTCCAATTGTTGATACCTAACTTTTGGCAACCCATTTAATCATTGATCACATTAAAAAATTAGGGATCAACCGTGACCCCTAAGCAAAAATATAAGTTAATTACGTGGATGTTAGGAGCATTATCATAACAAAGAGTCCACGTAAAGTTGCATTGCATGGATCTCATGCAAAATTCGGAAGTGGATATTGCGGACAAGGAGCCCACTCACGTATGAACTTTTAAAATTGGCTTGGGCACAAAAAAAAAAAAAAAAATCCAAAGGGCTGACCAATGTTTCTGCTGAGGAAGATAACGAAGAAAAATGAAATTTGGAGATACTAAATGTATATTCTCCTCACACATATCTATAGCAGTACATTTGGTTTGTCTTGAATAGATTTGAAGCAAAGAGGGCAACTGAATAATTCGGCAAAGTGCAAGAGGTGTGGGAATCGTGAAATAAGATAATAATAAATTATGCTTCCCACAATTCAAGATAAATTCGTGCCGATAGAATGTGAAAGAGAAGCAAGGCAGCGACAAAATATCACCTACTCTTATTGGTATTTCCAATTCGGTAACGCAAGGAAAAATATTGAGGAAAACACAGGATACGCATGCAAGAGG